>JBBPCS010005435.1:0-10514 GCA_037974645.1 Hollardia meadi
CCATTTTGGGAAAAGGCTGTAACATAACAAAATGTGGGGAAAGTGAAGGGGTGTGAATACTTTCCGGATGCACTGTAGGTTACTTCTTTTTCACCTGTGGAGCAAGTCCCCAGACTCCCTTAAAAATTGTGAAACTTTGTGAATGCTCAAGTTAGAAAAAAATCTTCATGAACTTTGTGAAATGCTGTCTATGACAAATTCTCAATTATCTGGACCTCTTTAAATTTAGCAAATACTTGTACTATATACAATACTTGTACATCAAGTTATTTCTTTCTTTGTGTTCAAAACATTGTGTCTGTTTGTCCCAGCGATATAAGTGTTTACAGAGCATCCATTCACTGTTCACATTTGGTATCAACATCCATCCTGGGTACATTCACACCTGTACATAGAGCTGTCAACTTGTAATCAGATCACTCAGGACAGATGTTGATACCAGGTCTGAACAGGTTCTTAGAGATCACTCAAGACACATGTTAATGATAGGTGTAAACAGCCTCAAAGTAAACGACCTAACACAAAACTTACAAGCTGTGGGCAGACAGTATGTTGTTAGCAATGGTTTTGAAGAGTAAGGACCACACCAGCAAATAAGCATTTTTCACGATTATCTGCATTATTTTACCATTTTCACTATTTCCTGATTTTCATTGTTGGTCGTGGTGCATACAGATGCAGCGGCCAGTAGCTCTGTCAAACTTGCTTCATTTTTGTTTTTAATCTGTTGTTTTTGGCTTGATTGATGAAACACATATTACTAGCAGGGGGAAGGCTCTGACTGTTATGTGTGCTTATTCACCAAACAGCAGTTCAGAATATTCCAATGTTGTGTACCATAAGGTACAGAGGTAGCACACACACAGGTTCCAGAACAAAGTGGACCAATCTGAAGTACAGAATACCCGGCCTTCTTGGAGTCTTTGGGTGGCATCCTGGAAAGGGTGCCATCGGGGGACTCTAGTTCTGCTGGGGGACTTCAACGCTCAAATGGGCAATGACGGAGAAACCTGGAGAGGTGTGATTGGGAGGAACGGCCTGCCTGATCTAAACCCGAGCAGTGTCATGTAATTGGACTTCTGTGCTAGTCATGGATTGTCCATAACGGACACCATGTTCAAGCATAAGGAGGTTCATAAGTGTACTTGGGCAAAGGTCAATGATCGACTTTGTAGTTGTATCATCAGACCTGAGGCCATATGTCTTGGACACTCGAGTGGAGAGAGGAGCAGAGCTGTCAACTGATCACTACCTGGTAGTGAGTTGGATCAGATGGCGGGGGAGGCTGCCTGACAGACCTGGAAAACCCAAACGAGCAGTGAGGGTGAACTGGGAAGGTGTAGTGGAGGCCCCCGTCCATCGGGTCTTAAACTCCCACCTCCGAAAGAATTTCTTGTGCATCCCGGGGGATGCTGGGGACATGGAGTCCGAGTGTGGAGTGGATTGTGGAGGCGGCTGCTAAGAGCTGTGGTCAGAAGGTCACTGGTGCTTGTGGTGGTGGCAACCTAAGAACCCACTGGTGGACACCAGTGGTGAAGGAAGCCGTCAAGCTGAAGAAGGAGGCCTTTTGGTCTTGGTTGGCCAGAGGGTCTCCTGAAGCAGCAGACAGGTACTGGGCAGCCAGAAGGGCTGCAGCTTTGGTGGTCAGGGAAGCAAAAACCCGGGTGTGGGAGGAGTTCGTGGAGGACATGGAGAAGGACTTTCGGGTGGCCTCAAGGATGTTCTGGCAAACCGTTCGGCTCAGGAAGGGAAAGTCTGTGTTAAGCCAGGGAGGAGAACTGCTGACCTGGACTGGGGATATAGTTGAACGGTGGAAGGAACACTTTGAGGAACTCATGAACCCGACTAACATGTCCTCTTGGGAAGAGGCAGTGCCTGAAGACTCACGGGAAGACTCGCCCATATCCCTGGCAGACGTCGCTGAGGTAGTCAAGAAGCTCCTCGGCGGCAAGGCACCAGGTGTGGATGAGATTTGCCCTGAGATGCTGAGGGCTTTGGATGTTGTTGGGCTGTCTGGGTTGACACACCTCTTCATTGTCGCATGGAGGTCGGGGACAGCACCTCTAGAATGGCAGACCGGGGTGGTGGTTCCCTTTTTAAAAAAGGGGGAGCCGTAGAGAGTGTGCTCCAATTACCAGGGTATCACAATGCTCAGCCTCCCTGTGAAAGTTTATTCCAGGGTGCTGGAAAGGAGGCCCTGATCGATTGCCGAACCTCAGATTCAGGAGGAGCAATGCGGATTCCGTCCTGGCCACGGAACAGTGGAGCAGGTCTTTACCCTTGCACATTTGCTGGGGGCATCATGGGAGTTTGCTCATCCAGTCTACATGTGCTTTGTGGACCTGGAGAAGGCCTACGACCGTGTCCCTCGGGCAGTCCTGTGGGGGACACTGCGGGAATATGGGGTACCGGGAATGTTACTATGAGCCATTCGGTCCCCTCTGACCAAAGTGAGAGCTGTGTTTGGATTATCAGCACAAAGCCAAACATGTTCTCAGTGGGTGATGGACTCTGCCAAGGTTGCCCCTTGTCGCCGAACCTGTGACCTTCAGCATGCACTGGAGCGGTTTGCAGTCAAATGTGAAGCAGCCGGGATGAGAGTCAGCACCTCCAAGTCTGAGGCCATGGTGCTCTGCTGGAAAATGGTGGATTGCTCCCTTCGGGTTGGGGGTGAGTTACTGCCCCAAGCAAGGGAGTTTAAGTACCTTGGGGTCTTGTTCACGAGTGACAGGAAAATGGAGCGTGAGATGGACAGGCAGTTTGGAGCAGCATCAGCTGTAATGCGGGCGTTGTACCGGACCGTTGTGGTGAAGAGGGAGCTGAGCTAGAAGGCATAGCTCTTGATTTACCAGTCTGTCTACGTTCCAACCCTCACCTATGGCCATGAGCTTTGTGTAGTGACCGAAAGAATGAGATTGTGGATATAAGCAGCCGAAATGAGTTTTCTCCGTAGGGTGGCTGGGCTCAGCGTTAGAGACAGGGTGAGGAGCTCAGACATCCGGAGGGAGCTCAGAGTAGAGCCGCTGTTCCTTTGCGTCAAAAGGAGGTGGCTGGGGCATCGGATCAGGATGCCTCCTGGACGCCTCCCTTTGGAGGTCTTCCGGGCATGTCCAACAGGGAGGAGACCCCGCGGTAGACCCAGAACTCGCTGGCTGGATTGTATATCCCATCTGGCCTGGGAACGTCTCGGGGTCCCCCAGGAGGAGCTGGAAAGTGTTGCTGGGGAGGGGGACATCTGGAGTACCCTGCTTAGCCTTCTGCCACCACATCCCAATCCCAGATAAGCGGAAGATAATGGACGGATGGATATTTGAATACATAAAGAACACTACTGTGAAGCTACAGAATGATATAGAAACCTTAAAAAAAACACAAAAAATATAACGGAACAGTCCCTTAACTATCCTATTGTATTTTAAATGTAATGACCTCTATATACTGTATGTTCTAGGGGGATGACAAACTTTCATTTCATTGTGTAAGAGGACAAAAAAATAATTCAAATTTTATAGACAAAACAATTAACTTTAATCAATGTAATTAATTTAATAATTAAATTAACTTAATGATTAATTAAGAAAATAATCAGATTACTTTAAATTTAAGCATGTAATAATCTTGCATTTAAACCAGAACATCCCATCATGTGATGACCACGTTTTTTACACAGGGATCTTACCTTGTCATCTGGTCATACATAGGTTCAGTGAAATCTTTCGACTGGATGCAGTGATCATGTGTCACAGCATGACTTTAGAGTTCACAAGCTGTTAGTGAGACTACTCACCCTGCTCTTTGTATCCATCTGTGTTGTTGCCAGCGTTGATCACTGTGGCATAGACCCTTTTGGCAAACGAATACTTGGTCAGCAGTACTGCCACTGCTGCCTCAGAACGGCAGTATCCATTTCCTGGCCAAAAGAATGATAAAGATATAAAATATATATTAGTATATACACACACATACACATAGTGCATCATAGATAGATTCATATGAAGTGCAATCTATATAATGTTAAACCTGCGTATCATAGAACAACTAGTTCAATGATTAGCCATTTGCAGATTAAGCAAAAGGAGAAAACAGTGGATAGTGATACCAGTAACAGGCAATCTCTTGTCACCTAATTAGCATGTCTATAACCTGGTATTTATGCACAGTTACAGCAGATAAATATTAGGCTACACTTGTATTATTTATAGCCTATTACTATTTGTAGAATTAGATTCCAGTAATGGATGTGTAAGATTTTTTCCAACTTGTGTGGTCCAAATATTTGCTCCAGAGCAAAAAAAGATAGGTGTAGGTCTCAGGAGGTAGAACCACGGCCATTCACTGTGTGTGTGCATGTGTGGATGGTTAGCACTCTGGATGAGCAGTTGGAACCTTGCAGAGTATTCACTGCCACTAGTGTGTGAATGGGCGAATGCTGACTTGCAGCGTAAAGCGCTATATAAATGCAGTCCACTTAATCACAGATTACAACAATTTTTTTGTCTAATGAAATAATCTGCCTAAAT
The DNA here is from genome assembly GCA_037974645.1 of Hollardia meadi. Taxonomy (NCBI): domain Eukaryota; kingdom Metazoa; phylum Chordata; class Actinopteri; order Tetraodontiformes; family Triacanthodidae; genus Hollardia; species Hollardia meadi. Next base: position 4,521 of record JBBPCS010005435.1, read on the forward strand.
CCTTATTTGTTGGCGTTTAGCCTTTAAAAACATTTTCACTATGGTCAAAACCATTTGCTCTCACTTTCCACACGCACAAAGGCAGGTACGCACCTGTGATAATAATAGGGCAATCTAGCAGCAATCTAACAGCACCATAAATTACATTTATATAATTACAAAACAAAAAATCTATTTCAGCTCTTGGCCTTTCCTGCTCAGTTTCCAGACCATAGTTTGGCAGCAGAGGAGATGTTTGGTTTCCTCCCAGCAAAGTTGATTTTTTGCTTTGGGACTAACCCCTTTTACCTTTCCAGCAGTTGGGAAACAACACATGGGAACTTCAGTCTTGAGAAGCTGCAGCCTTTATTCAGCTTTCAACTTGCTTATTCCATTCACCACCACTCTCCTTGCCGCATTAAACAATGAAATTTTTAGCCCAGTAAATGCTTGCAAACTTCACCAAAGTAAATGGATGTTTATGGCATAGATATAGAATATTGTTTACTGATCTCTACAGTCTGTGCAGCACAGAAACACAGGTTATCCCACACACCTTTTCCTGCATTTTCACTGGGGTTTCTAATGTCAGACCCTATTTTTATGTTAAGATTTTTTTTTTTTGTGCACATACTCAAGTGCTCTAATGATTCAGTGCGAGTACTTGAAAGTGGAAATAGCTTAAAATCCCAGAGGGAGGTAGGTAAGTGGGTAGGTGGATGCGTAGGTAGGTATATCATCATATATTGAGTGTACAGTATATGGGATGGATCATGACAGATTCTCTTAACCCATTTAAGTATGCACAAACAAACTTGACAGTTTGTATTTCATTGCTAACTGTTTGAAGGATAAATAAATTCCATTCATACAAATATCCTTAATAAACTATATCCCAGAGAAAGAAGATAAAATTCACTTGATGAATTTTTTATACATATGGCACATTCTGCAAGTGTAGAAATTGCAGTGAAATCCTGGTATGATATGGTATAGTGATATGACTATACAAAGATTAATTTTCAGGTCTATTTTGTGCTATATAAATAAAATTTGACTCGTTGACTTGTTTACGCGGCAACATGGCTGCTCTAACCTGTTAATAAGGGCACTGAAATGAAAAGCCAGAAGTGAGTGAACTGTTACTTTGGAATGAATATTGGAATGTGTTGTGCAGTATGTTCATTTTAATCAAAATTGGTGAGTCCTGCAATTGATAAGGGGTAGGGTACATTCTAAATCTTGGATACATTTATCTACCAAAAGTGTTTATTAAGTTTACGAAGACAATCAGAGGTACTCAAAGTGAGAGCTCACTCTCCTTAAATGCAAAGCAGAAGGTATATTTTGAGCGGCAAAGTTAACAAGGTATAATTTGCTCTTCTTCAGATTCGATTTGTAGACAGAAAATTTCCAGAAATGATCTAATTTATAGAATGGACATTATTGATGACAGGTTTGATAAGAAACAAATGACGGTCATCTGTAAATAACGCTATTTACTGTATATACAGCGTTTCCTTGTCTATCCCCACAAATGTATAGCACTGTCGTAGTGTGAATTGGACTTCTGGAGGTATCCTACTGCTAGACTGCTTGAATTTAGGCTGAGTACTCTCTTTAAATAGGCTTCTCTGCTTGACTGTTACTGTATCTGCTGTCTTCGGTTAACTTGACTGCTTTGTTTGTGCTGTTTTCTTACCTAGGATTGTGTGAGCTAGGATTTTCTTTCACTCAGGTGTTTGAGATAGCAAGAACCAGTTAGAGATTGTGTGAGCTAGGATTTTCTTTCACTCAGGTGTTTGAGATAGCAAGAACCTGTTAGAGTTAAGGTTGTTTTAATCTTATTCTTATTCTGTTAGAGTTAAGGTTGCTTTAATTTTATTCTAATTCTGTCAAGGGCTAAGTTCTGATTTACTTTCTCCCTGTTAGGTAAATAGACTTTGTCCTTACCCAGCTTTGGTAAATTAGGAGAATATTTGAGAAACTGACCTCTTCCCTGATTAAGGTGTGAAGTTGTTGTTGTTGTTGAGCTGTGCTGAATGAGTTTCAATTGCTAGCCATCACCACCAGGTGCTTTGTTTCACTGATTAGCAGGGGTGTGGTCAGCACAGTTGTGGCCAACAAGCATCAACTCTGGTGTTTAAAAACTGGCATTTGTTTGAGGCGGCAGCTTCAGCGGCAATCTGTTCAGACGAAGACTCAGGAAGACAAAGGCAAGAGGTAACTGACCTTCTGATAATGCCTCCAAATACATAGCAAAAGTAAAGGTCAACGACCATTTGAGAACGCCATTTGAAAACTCTGCAATAAATCCTTTGGACCTGGGAGCTGACTGCAAACTTGCTTATTGCATCTCCATAATCGACATGGGGATTTTCAAGGTTAGCAATTTCAGCTACATCCAATCAATTCTAGATTTTAAGTGGAAATAGACTTTTTCTTTTGCAGGGTAGAGTTTCCACAGTTATTCCATTTGTTTCACTGTTACCTGGGGATAGCAACCAGGGAAAACAGTGTCTCTTCCCGTTTTGGTTCTGCAATGGTGCTGTAAATCAAACCTTCATTTTTCTGTGAAAAACCTAGCCTGGTGGCAGCATGAATAGCATAGTGAACATGAGGCTTAAAGAGAACCAATCTAAATCTAAATCCATTTACTTTAAAATGATAAGTTAAAGCAAAAAAGTTGTCTATTGCCAGTTTAAACATTCAAAAAAGGAATCAGCCATGCTTAAACTGTTTTCACATTCTGATATTTGAAACGGGGATCAAACAGGCCAAACTATGCAGTCAAACTGTTTAAGGCGGAGGCTATTTGTAATGATTGAACGGGTCGATGAGTGATCCGGTTCAGGATTAAAATACAGTTTATATCTGTCCCAATTATAAGTCAGTGGCTACATTTGCCTACATTTGCCAGGGTAGAGAACAAGGAATAGATAAAAGCTTTATCATCCCATTTGGGAGTGTACATACTTTCCAGAATCAAAGGTTTGTTAAAGAGTTGCCCAGAGGCAATGACACATCTGCTAGAGGTTGACCGATTCATCAGTTTGGCCGATTAATCTGCGCCAATAGGGTGTTTTACAAACTATCGCTATTGGTAGAACTGGGCTTCAATAGTGGGCAATGGCTACACAGCCTCCACCAGGCATACATGGATGTAAATTATGGTTTTGCATGGAGGCCTCATTTATGAAGTCAAGGTAATGTCAATGTGTACCTGAGATTTAAATGAATGATAACTTTATACAGTATAAGACAGGATGTTGGTTAAAGTATGACATTATTAATGCATTTGACTGTAGAAAACAGCTGCTCCGCTGAAAGGATGGCGCCTTTGTTTAGCTAGTGTAAAACTGGTTACGTTAACTATAAACTTGATTTTTACAGTGACCAGTATTCATTATCGGACATTTTGGTTCACAGTTGGGCTAGGGGAACCCCACCTCCTTACTATAAACTTGACTTTTACAGTTACCACCACTTAAAGCTTTTATTAGATCGTGAGAGAAGGTGAAGAGAAGACAGAACATAAGAGACAGAGAGAGTTGAAACAAAGGATACAACCAGGGGACACTGTAGTTTATTGTTGTCATCATAAACCACTAAGCCACAGGAGCACCTCACAACTTTGGTTTACCTGATGAGTCAAAGGATTTGCAGGTCCCCTCAGGACTCAGCATGCCCAGTTTCATGAACTGCACAGAGGTGTTTGGCTTGAGCAGCAGGTTGACTCCCCCCACCAGAGCAGCATCACACTGGCCATGGCGAATGGCGTGGAAGGCATTTTCTAGAGCCAGTAAGCTGGAGGAGCAGGCTGTGTCAATGGCAGTACTGGGGCCTGGAGGAGGAGAGGAGAGAAGAAAAGGATGGATTAGAACTAGAAACCACATCTGCAGAAAAGGATACCCAGGGATACTTGAGGAATTAGAAAGCATTCAAATAGTACATGTCTCTGCTATGGCTGAGCAATCCTCTCAATTAAATGTAACAACAGCTAATGCTTAGATTTTACTAAAATCTACATCGAGGTCTGCTGATGTCAGCAATAATTTTACTGGAATTCTGTTGGAATAAGGATTATTTATACAAAGTTGTACAAAAGTGAGACAACTCATGACCAGTGAGTTATCGTGCTGTCACTTTTGACATCCCAGAGTCACATGACGCAAAGACCAAGATGGTAGCCTAAATCGTTTGCTCTGGCGGCGCAGCTCAATTAATCCTCACAGTATTTTAATTCAGAGTAAACATTCTATACGTTTGAATATTTTTGCGTCATAATAACTCAGATGTCTAAAAACTGCAAATAAAACCCCAGCAAAAAGCACCCAAGAACAAAGAAAGAAGACAGCACACCCTGCAACATCTCATCTGTCTGGTATAGTAGGAGGGGATGGAAAGTGAAACTACACCCAACATGGAGCAAATTGCCTGCGACGATGAAACAGGAGATATTACAAACAAGCCTCTTTTCGACATGCTGCAGAAGATTTCAGGAGAAATGGAGGATTTAAAAATTATAATGCAGACTACTGCTTCTGTCGAGGCAAAACTATCATCACTTTTGACTCACATGACCGAGGTGGAGGAGAGGCTGAGCGAGCTGGAAGACACGCAAGCTGGAAGACACGCTAGCTGAGCAAAAAGAAAATCCTACAATTAGCAAAACAGATTTGGAGGAACTGTGAGACAGACTGGCCATATTTGAGGAGAGATCCAGACGGAACAATTTGAGGTTTGTTGGGTTTTCTGAACGTGTCGAGAAGAAAGGCTTCTTAAACCACTTTCTTGCAACAGCACTTGGTGTCAAACTAACTATTGGGGGCTTCAAGGTGGAGAGAGCCCAACGAATCCGGACGTTTCGCCCCACACCCAATGAGAGACCAAGAACTATCACCGCAGTGTTTCTGCGACATCAGGATGGTCAAACTACTGTATACTATGGGTCGCCAGAGAGAAACAACGGATCAAGTGGGAAGGGAAATGGGTGATGATATTCCCCAAGACCCAAAAGAAATGCGACACCTTCAGACAATGAAAAAGAGTACTCCATGAGTGCAAGATGAAGTTCAGCCTGCTGTACCCAGCACTACTGACCATTAATGTGGGAAATGGTGTCCCTCGGATCTTCGACAACCCTCAAAACGCAATGGACTGCATTCAGAGACTGCAATCTCATTTTCTCCCTCTGACACTCTTTTTTTCTCTCAGGATTAAACAAATTGGGCAATGTTAATGATAATAAGTATGTCTGATCCTCCATACCTTATGACTGAGTCCGGGCTGATAGTTAGTGAGGGCCCAAGGATTAGGAAAAGAAATATATGACAACTATGTACATATTTGATATTGGGTTGTAACAATGTTTAGCATTTTATTTTCTAGGTAACTTTGAAATAGGCAAGATGTCCTACTTTTGTTCTGTTGTTTCTTTATTAGGTATACAGTATGTTTCTAAGGCTCAACTTTTGTTCACATTAATCAGTATGGCATAGACTATGGCTTTTATTCTATGTATCCCTTTTTACTTTTATGGGCATCCGTTACTCATTTGGGTTTGACAGGGATGATGGACCCCCTGGGTGTCTGTACATTACATTACATTTAGCTGACGCTTTAATCCAAGGCGACTTCCAATAAGTGCATTCAACCATGAGGGCACAAACCCAGAACAGCAAGAATCATGTAAGTACATTAGCTTCAAATAAGCCAAACTACAAAGTCCTACATATAAGTGCAGGATGTAAGTGAAAAAATCTTTTTTTTAATTTTTTTTATTTTTTATAAACCATTCTCTTCTTAGCCAAGGTGCAGTCGGAAGAGATGGGTTTTTTTAGCCTGCGGCGGAAAATGTGTAGACTTTCTGCTGTCCGGATGTCAATGGGGAGCTCGTTCACCATTTGGGAGCCAGGACAGCAAACAGTCGAGCAGATACTGGTAACCAGTGAAGGGAGCGGAGGAGCGGTGTAGTGTGAGAGAACTTAGGTAGGTTGAAGACCAGTCGAGCTG
>JBBPCS010005436.1:0-10514 GCA_037974645.1 Hollardia meadi
CCCTGTTACAAGTCAGTGTCCCATCAAAATGATTTTGAAGCTGTTATTTTAAGGTAAAAAAGTTACGTAGTGGGGCTTTAAGGTGTATTTAGCAGCCATTTTGTCCTGTCATTAAAAACAGGGGTGACAATAACTTAAAGTTATATCTCATTGGAGTGGGGGGGGCACTAGGACCCAGCCATAATTTGGCCTTCATTGGCCAACCAATCAGGTTGAGAGCACCTTAGATGTTAAGAGGCCATGAAGCACAGGTGTGTATGAGATTCATTCCTGCTCCTGATCACTCCTGATCCTGTGCACATGCGTTCCTGGTAAGCCAAACAAACTATCAGTTTTATTGATTTGTAGATTATAGTTAAGGTAATGTAGGGGTGCAAATGCACCCTGAGGTATTGTATTGTATTTCACCCGTCTCTCTCTCTCTCAACAGGCAGCATGCTGAGCTGAGCGCTGTCACTAGTAGACAGCGCTCAGCTCAGTAGCCTACTGTATGTAACACACTGACTATGCACAAGTATCTCAAAACCCACTTCAAAAAACCTGAACTATCCCTTATTTATTTGTAAGCAGAACTGATCGGCGGGCCGGTCTGAATTGATCGAAAAAAGGGGTTAATTTTGTGTATAGTTTGAGTTATCCACTGATATACTTCTATTGCATCGGCCTGCTGACTGGTGTGCCACATCACTGCAGCAGGACACTCCAATTTTTATAGTTAGTGTTATTGACCCTGACTGGAATAAAATAGCCTGTCAAGGCATTTTTTACCTACACTGATTATTGGCTTCGTTATTGAAGTTCACCTGCATCATATCCAACCCTATGGGTGTCACATCATGTTAAGGTTATAGAATGATAGTAGTCAAAAGAAACCAATGTTGAATATACAGTAATTGGAAACAAAGCGCTTTCCCCTGTTAAAGGCTGATATTTTGTTGACTCCTAACATCCTCTCTATATGTGGACATCATCATTCTATACCATCACCTGTTTAACTTGTCACTTGAACGTTAACACAATGCCATTTTGGGGCCCTTTTTGAAATGACTGATGCCATCATTTGTCTTGGGGAGACACTCTTACACAACACTATACATGACCACTTCAATTTATAGGACACAGAAACCAACCAGTACTACTGCAGCCCAGTTTTCCTGTGTTTCCGTTTGTTTGTAGTAATTTGGTTGAGCTCAGCTTCATAGAAATAAGGACAAAATTCTACAGCATTAGGTTTTTGAGGTGAATTCAACCATATCACACTGGTTTCTTAGTTCAGAATGTTTTATAAAACAAGATTTCAAAGTATACACGATAAGGTTGAACTGGCTGAAAGACATGAAGGCATTTTATCATGTTTCCTTGTCCCATAGAGGGCACTTTTGCTATGTCAGTGAGATGCAACTAAGGTCCCTGGCTGCAATCAAACCTGTGATGTTGCTGATGTATGGTATGAGGCAACCACTGAGGCTGGTCCTGTTTCCCTTTTCATTGCTTTGAATTATTTCTGTTATTTAATGATGCTTATACAAACTTACCTTACCTTGCCTTATACAGAACTATAATGCCAAAATATATTGACAATCACTCATAATCACAAACCACTGAGTCTGTCATGTTGATGATCTAATTTTGTTCAATAAATCTGGACTAAATGACAGTTTGGCAGTACATAACTGTGAATCAAAGTTTGTTAAATGACTAATATGCTTCCTATATCTATCACAGCCAATGTTGTCAGCTGTTGGCCTCTTGCCATACATAGTTGTTTTTTTTCTGACACAATGTTGAGGTGGTAAGGTTGATGCTATGGAGGATATTAAGAGGGCTGAAAGGACCCTCTTGTTCTGACCAATGAGACATCTTTAAATCAAATAAAGTGTCTCTACAGAAGCATTGGAAGATCTCCTGAATTTTAACAGCAAATTACCCCATCCAACTCAAATCAACTCAAATCAATTAATACTGGGTGTGACTGTTGCCATTAGAGAACCTACCTGTGCTTGTGCACACCCCACTTGGTATTTTCTTTACCAGTCCTTCCTCTGGGTCTCTTCCTGTCTTGTGGGACAGTGATACATACAATTGGACCCACTGACTTTCTCTGCAGGGACACAGAGTGCCCCCCTTTATCGGTGTCCAGGTCGTGCTTTCTTCTCATCCTATCTGGGCTTTAGTGCAGAAGAAAAATGTGATTAAATCTCTTATATCATCAGTGTAAATCATCAACAGGGAAACGATACAGTGTAACCCCTACCTGTTGCCATGCACTGCCCGAACAGCGTCCAATTTCTTTTTATTTGGACACTGCCTTTGGGCTTCCGGTGGATTCCCTGCTGACACACCATCAACAGCCCTGGAACATTTTGTGAGAAGGGCATTTTGAAGGAAGAGGTCTTCCATGAGGACATCTGGGTCAGCCAGCCAATTGCAAGGACACGTTTTTCCACTGATGGACAGATTTGCCATGAGAACAGTGAACTCCTTCACTGATTCATCCTCCTGTCCCAGTTTAAAGTGCTCAAACATTTTGGATACTACTAATTTCAAATGGAGAAGTAATGTCTTATTTACTTGTGTTGTATTCCTGGTCACAATTGTTTAAATGCCATTGTAGATAATTTATTTTCTCAGCTAGTGATAAATACATATTGTAAGTAAAACAAATAACTTTCAGTCATGTAGAAGCTGGGAAAAATTTAGATGAATGGATGTATCTATTGAGGTATCTACTGACTTGTATCTGTTTATATTTATAGTTGTCTGGGTGTTTCTGCTTATACTGTTGATTTTAGCAGGTCAGTGGGTTTACATTACATCAAGTGTTTAAATAGAAAATATATATATAATATTTACACCAAAGGATACAAAAAAATTTTCACATTTAATAAACTTACTTTGTGTTTCCTTTTACATACAGTGGCGGTGCATGGCAAATATTACAGAGGAAGCCAGTCAGCTTGGTATGGAGATCAAAATCTCCATATGATCACATGGAGATATCATAGTTACTTGCTTTCACAAACCAGAGTGAACGAGTGCCGTTACTATATTCGCGATTATATCCCATTCGTCGGGCACAATAGCATTTATAAGGCTTTTGTGGTCTACAAAACAACACAGGGAGCGATTTATTTTCTCTCTTCAAATACTGTCCGACAACACGTGCAAATGTCTCACAACCATAAGCACTTAGTAACAGAGGAATTATGTGCATATCCCTATCAGAGGCCATCTCCTAATCCTAGTAAGCCCATCTAATCATTTCCTATGGTATGGAGGATGGATGAATTGGATGGCCTACCCGCCTGTCGACCTATGTACCTGCCTACCTGCGCTCACTCTGCCCATATATTCATTGCGCATTAACTGAAGTCTTACACAAGCTACAGTACAGGCAAATATATTGATAGAGGTATTTGAGCTATAGTCCCACAAGAATGGCAGAGAAAGTGCAGCCAAAATGTGCCTATACCAGCATGTTAGGCTTTTTTTCTAGCAAAATGATGAGGGTAATTGTCATTGAACATATCTGTGATTGATTGATTGATGTGGGAAAGATCATGGTCTCGGTTAGCTATTAAAAAGGCTTGCTGACTTAAAGAACTAAATGGGACATGTTAACTTTTTAATGATTTAACCAAAACCATCATCTTTCCTTACATCAGGTATTATAAGCGAAACCTTAACTTAATCTTGGGCAGGATGCAAGATGTGAACTTCAATCTTTGGTGTCAAAGTCTTGAGCTGTGTTAACACAACCATCCATCCTTGATTGCTCAGTCATCCAAGCTATGACTTCTAACACAGTTCCAGAATTAGCGAAGAAATTATGCCAGTAAATGCCATCAAGGCAGAAATTACTTTACTCCAAAATGTGTTTTGCAAAGCAAATTGGCAGTATTTGAAAGTTGGATATGGACAGGCCGGCATTCATTGCTGTGCTTACAGTGATAGAGCAACCAGGCTCATTCTGCCAGCTGAGATACTGTAAATGGCACTTGTCAGCCAGTAAGTAGTGTATTTGTGTTGCAGAGCGCCCACTTAGAGGCCCATGATAGACATTTAAGCACTGGAGAAAAGTCTCGCTGTCTGCTTTATAACTCCCAGCTGAGGCTATATCTTCCCTCACGCTCCTCCAATGGTATTTCTACCTACAGTAATTAATGTCAAGATGGAGTAAAAACAATTACGACTCTGTCTCCAAAAGTTGTGAATCATTTTCCACTGTCCTCATTTTGTCTTATCAAGGCAAGGAGAATGTCTTATATGGCTGGTAAACATCTTTTGATAGTCTGTCTCTCAGGACAGTGAGTGTGGTGTAACTGAGTGGAGAGAAGGAGACAGGCCCAGTGCTTATCAAAACCAAAGAGAATTATATCAAGGACTGCAGCTTCCTCCATGCAAATTTGGGTGAAACAGCATTTCCCAGATTCACAATTAGATCTTCTTCCATTTCTAAATGAGAAAGTTGTGCTTAATGTGTAGTCAAGCACTACAGATGACATGGCACTTTTTTAGATGTTGCTATTTTAGGGAACTTATTTGCTACTTTGCTTGTACAGCTTTACTATTGTACTATTGCCCTGTTCTACTCACTTTAATGTAGTATAGTTAGTAGTTATTAGTAGTTAATAGTTATTCAAAAGCATGATTTCACGCATTTTCTTCTTTAAATTAAATGAGTATTTCTCCTGTGATAAGCTTCTACTGTCTGAAGGAAAATAAAAATGAATTGTTCTCCTTTGGTCTTGCTTCAGGGGAGTTTTTTTTGTGTGAAATCATTGGTGTCTTTGGTTCTGTTAAAGTTTGATATAAGTTTTTAAGAGAAACCATAGGTGTCTAATTAAAAGGGCATAATATATGTCACTGATTAGGCTAAATGACACCTTCCGCAAAAAAGTTAAATTACTAGTGAGAGTTGTAGCAGTCTGAAACAAGTTTTTAAGTCAGAATTGTAACTCCTAATGAGATAACATGGCTATAAAAAATAACTGCTCTCTGTGAGATCTATACTTTATGATTTATTAAAGGAAATCACACTGCTGCTGCAGGCTATATAACTCAAATTGATACATATACTTCATTATTATACTTTCATATTTACAAACAGATGGATGTATGCTCCATCATCACAGCATTGCTGTTTTTGTGTCGGGGAATAGGAAAAAGTGAGAAATGATTTATTGAAGTATGGGTACACTGTGTTCACACTGCAGGCCTTCACGCACATACACCACAAACAGCATTTCAGTGTATGTACTCTTTAGTAGTTTAGTCTTTTTCTTCTAATATTATCTGTCATGTTAACCCGTAAATCCGTCACATGACTCGATGTGACGAGAGAATAAATAAAAGGACTTTGACGTTTGGTGAAATTTGACTTGGGAATTGGTGCAGTAGACCTAGTCGTGGCAGTCTTGACCATGCTGACCTGTGAGAGTCCTCAAAGATCTTTCTTTTATCTATTGAAGCAAGCGTTTTAGTAAATGAAAAGCATATCTTCCTCTTCGATGAAACTCTTTATCAAATGGAATTATGTGCAATTCCAAGAACAAAATGCCAAGGTTGAGTAAACTACAGTATACAGAGAAAGAAAGCTTGGTTATTGACTGATGAGTATTAACATTTTCCTGCTTGCTAATGTATTAGCATTTAGCTTCCCAGCTACAATAGTTCACTGTTACTAATCTATTAATCACTAGGTCACCAAACCTGTAGCAACCCAATGGCCAGAATAAATGTTGGCAATGTACGTACAGCAAACCGCAGGATATGTTGAAACTTTCCATTTTTGTATGTTTAATTTTTAACTTTATGTTGTGAAAATGCTGTGCTTTAGCTCTGCTTAGGTTTATGCGCAAAAGAACGCTTAGTTAGGAAAAGATCATGTTTTGGCTTAGTTGGGTTTGTCAAACATGCCTGCAAATTGTCCTGACCTCTCACTGAAAAATCTGGTTTTGGCTGAAGTGGTCTCAAACAGTATCACTTGGCATGCTCATATACATGTGATCTAATCTAAATCCTCATTCATTCATTCATTATCTATCGCCGCTTATCCTATGCAGGGTATAGGAGCCTATCCCAGCTGTCATTGGGCGAGAGGCGGGGTACACCCTGGACAGGTTGCCAGTCCATCACAGGGCTGACATATAGCGACAAACAACCACAAACTCACATTCACACCTACGGGCAATTTAGAGTCACCAATTAAGCCTGAGTACCCAAAGGGGACCCACGCAGACACGGGGAGAACATGCAAACTCCACACATGGCTGGGAATCAAACCCAGGACCTTCTTGCTGTGAGCCGTGCCGCATGTAATCTAAACGCAATATTAAATGTTGATTTGAGACAGACGAAATGTACAAACTTAACATGTCTGTGGTTTGACGTACAATGCCAATTGTAGTCTGGTGACTGCACTGCTTGTAGAACCAAATATTTCACAAAGATGCACAGTTCTATTTTGCTGTGCCACTTTCTGGTGTGGCCATGCCTTTACTGGAAAGCATATTTCTCCTCTTTCGGTGAAAGCTAGCTGCCTCCCCGAGGCTCAATTACTGCACTGCAAGCTAATACATAAAGGACTGACAGGAAAAGCTGACCAACTCTCTGATCCACATTCTAGTAAGACAGCAAATAAGCCTGGGGACTCTCTGCTTATATCTAGGTAGCAGAGAGTTACCGGGATTAGTAAAAGTAATATAAAAGCTGAATTTTAAATTGCAATCCCATAATTGTAACTCTCAGATTTCACTGAGCACATCTACGAATTGTTCTGGCTGTGCTGCGGATGCTGGACCTGATTGTGGCCATTCTCGACAATGCTCATGATTCCACCAGGCGCGCCGCAGTACATTTCAGAAGCGTCTCCACACCCTGCTCAGCAGAGAATACGCACCAGTATGTTCCTGATGGAAGCTTGCACAGAGCAGATCAAGTCAGGCAGGGAGTCAGACACAGGAACGGCATAGAGAACCCAAGTCACTTATCAAAGTTAAAAAACCTGTGCAGACTACGGCTCATGTTTCACTTTGTCACAAACAGACAAAAATGAAACCATTGAGCTATGTAGTCTACTTACCAATGGAAGAACAACAAATATCTAAGAAAAATGACCAAATGGAAAAAAAAAATCAGTGGTGGTGTATGAAGCCGTGTAAAGGATGGATCAAAAACCACATCAACATTCAATATCCTTGAGACATGCCCAGTGGAATCAAGGTATAAAGTAATTACAGTAACTACTCGTTAATGACATCAGTAACCATTATTGTCAAGTGTCATTCAGTAATACTGTCCAACACTGAGACACTGTAGAATATCTACAATCAGTGTAGCACACAAGGGTAAAAATCTGATTCTTTTGGATGCAGTGTTGTGGCCAAATTAGCTTTGTAGCCTTTGTAACACAGAGTCACTTTCATTGTTTCAACCCACCAGAAGCAGTGAGAGATAGAAAAATAAATAAATAATATGGCTTGATTTATTTAGATTGGTTTGCTCTGCACACATTCTAAGACAGTGTATGTGCTTTGTAGAGACATGCCGGAACAGTGAAGCATCTTCCAAAGAGGACTCTCCCCCTGAAAATATGATTAATGAGCTGACAGCCATCAACCTTCACAATCCTCACTGCTTTCATTCAAGGCCAATAAATGTCCTTTGAGCAACAAAATACAAAGTCTTTGAAATGGTAACACTCCCAGTGTAAATCCAAAAAGAAATTCCAACAGCTGTCTTTTGTGTGCACATGTATTTTTATGATATCAAAGGGAACTACCCTTGAGGTAATTCAATGCACATGTATACAGAAATACACAAATGTAAACAAACATGTCTGAGAGGTTTTAATTGCATATAGAGCTGAGAAATGGCATAAGGCCTAATTATGTTAACTATTTTAAACCATCTGAATGCATGGAGCTAGGATCTAGAGCTGTCACATGTGCTAGAGGTGGTACATTATTCATTGAGCTTACTGGATTTTATTTAATTGAGTGGAGTTTTGCTTTAACCATTGGAGCTTAGCTGAATTCCATCCTTATCTGGCTTTTAAGGAAGTAACTAAATGCTTTCAATCAAGTTCTTCAAATGGAGTGGCCCAGTAAGAAATCAAACCAAAAGAAAGTATTCATTTAATGGACAATATAATGTCATTCACTGAATTAAAGAAAACAAACAAACAAACTTCAATCTGGCTTTTAAAGGTGCAAGATGTTGAGTCTCATTCCCAGGCCATCAAATACTGAAGCTTTGGGTTCATAGGTCAGACCAGCCAACAACCCAAAGTGTCAGTATTTGATGACCCAGGAAACCTAAAACAGCAGTATTTGACGACTTGGAGATGAGACTCAACAATCAACTATCTTACACATTACACCTTTAACATATCCTTTCCCTTATAGCAAATATCTAAGTCCACAACTATAGTGGCTGTATACTGTATGTACTGTATGTGTACTTACATACTTACATACACCCACCCATAATTTAACGTTGCATATCAAGCGAGCAGCACATATACAGTATTCAGTCAACTGTGTCATGGATGACAGTATGCCTGAGAGGAACACTTTACTGCAGAGAAACCCACGGAGATCTTACTGAAACCACACGTACGGTTACACAACATTAGACTTTTCATTACTCACATTAAACACAATGAGCTGACATAAGTACACATACATACTGTATCCAGCCTGGTGTTTCACTTGTGAATTTGTAAGTGCATACCCCCTGGCTTTCTGTTGCTCAATATGACATCTAATCACTGCTGAGTAGGAGTAGACAGAGGAGGTGTCATCATCACATTAATGGAACATGGGGAATACAACACCTCTGCACTGGAAGGAGTGCTAGCTTAAACAGCTGCAGATCTGTGAAAAATTGCAGTATGCATGGATCAGATCCCAGAGTCCGCACTCATCACATCCTCCTGCTCAAACATCATATACTTTAGAGACAAATACAGTTCACAATACGGATCTCTGACAATCAAAATAAGCAAAAAAAAAAAAAAAAGTGATTATTCATGAAAGTAAAGTTGAGAAATTACATTGATAGGAAGGAAACTGCTAATTTAACAAGGTTACAATATATTAAAATCTTAATGGGTCAGTTCACTAATCTTTTCGGTGGTATCTAGACAAGCAGATAGTTTTGGTAATTATTTATCCAGGTTTGAGATGTCTGTCTCTGATTTCTTTCCCACCCTGATACAACGGAGGTGTGGGGGAATTAGCTTAACTTCCTCGTTCTTTGAAGCCTTACCATTCCCACAGCCGTACATGTGAAAATGATGCTATTTCAATCAAAAACTATTTCCCTCCCTTTTTTTCTTTGCTTATGACCTTATTGAAACCCAATTTGGAGAAATGTATGAAAGTAGTACCTTCCTTTAGCCACAAAATTAGCTTGTACATTTGATACAAGTGACAAAATACAGGATTGACCCAAAAGCTTTGTTATTACACCAAATAAGGACATATTTTTTTCTTGTTTTGTAAATATGGGCTATGTATGAACACATATACAGTATACTGTATATTCCTTTTGTTTGTCAAAAAGAAATTTACTGACAAAGAATGTATAATATGTTATCCTACCTCGCGACGTTACTTTAGTTTGGGTTCAGTTACATAGAGGTTTCTCTTGATGTTAGACATTTTATATGCCTTATACAGTATGCTTCCTTTAGGTAATATTATGTCAGCTGCTTCCTCTATCTGTCGACGATACATCCCACGGAGGGGCTAGGTCTTTCACGATATCTTCTCTTCCTCCTCATTACCCTCTGTTCTCTGCTGCCTGAGACACTCCTTTAGCAGTTCATCTCAGGAGGCCATCTTCCTGATGTATTAATGGATGCTCCTTGTGTCATTCTGGATCATGGCTCTGACACTCACTAATCCTCGTCCTCCTACTTTTTGTTTCTCATAGAGTTTCAGGTTGCTGGACTTTAGGTGGAACCCTCCGTACATTGTGAGGAGTTTCTGTGTCTTGACATCACTGGCATCTATTTCCTCCTGTGGACAGCTTACTATTCCAGCTGGGTATCTGATGACTGGTAGGGTGTACATGTTGATGGCCTGGGTCTTATTCCTACCATTGAGCTGGCTTCTTAGCACCCATCTAACCCTCTGGAGGTATTTGTCTGTAGCTGACTTCCTTGCATCCTCATTGTGGATCCCATTGGCCTGTGGGAAATCCAGGTACTTCCTGTATGTCTGCTATCCTGCCTACTGATAACTTCACCCTTTCAGTCCTGATCACCTTCCCTCTCTTTGCCACCATGCGGCCACATTTAAGCCCCTGTCAGACACAACACGGCAACGTGCTTGAGCCTAAAGTTCAACCTGGTTAAACTTTGACCTCTGCATGCTTTGACGAATACTCGCTGAGCTAACTTTATTTGTATAGCACCTTTAAAAACAAGGTTTACAAAGTGCTTTGACAGATACAGCAAAAGGAGGGTGGTTGATCAGAAAAACAATAAAACAACAGGAGCTGTG
>JBBPCS010005438.1:0-10513 GCA_037974645.1 Hollardia meadi
TAATTAATATAATTAATAATTATTTTTGATAATTATTAATTATTTCTGATAGCCAAATTTAATCTATTAGTTGTCACATTGTGTCCCAACAACTCACACACCGACGGCTATGCGTTCGGGGGCAATTTGAGGTTCACTATCTTGCCCAAGGACACTTCGACACGCTGACTGCAGAGGTCGGGGATCGAACCACCGATCCTCCGATCAGTGGACGACCGCTCTACCTTCCGAGCCATCCCAGTTAAAAACGTTACACAAATTAATTTACAGACGTAAATTAAAAAGGTAAATGTTCACTTCCGGTTTCACACGGGAGGCGAACGCTGGTCTCCTGGGTCAAAGTTCACCATCCACCTCCTCCTCCTCCTGCTCCTCCTGGTGTCAACTTAATCGCTCTTTAAAAGACGTCATCTTACATTGTTTTCTCAATGACATTGGTGCCTAAAATTACACGAGAAAAGCTTAATGCGATGGCATTAAATGACACACGCGAAAGGACTTAAGACACTGGTTATTCATACGCCATTTGGTTGAGAGCAGCCTGCACTCGCCGGTCATCTTAGAATGCGTCCATCAAAGTGGCATCAGGTATGGGTCACTCTCAGAAATGTCAGTCAGAGAAATTGGATCTAAGCAAAAGGTGAAATTGAGTGGAGCTTTGTAGCCCGCAGAGGAGTCGAGGCCAGCGGCTCCTTTGAATTCAGTTCTGGCAGAGTCACATTTCAGCGTGTGGCTGCGCACCAGCCGCTGCCAATCATCCTCCTGTGGAGCAGCGCGAGGGAAAAGGTGCGTCGCCCCTGTTCTTCATGCAAATGAAGCGGCTCTGGTTGTCAGCAATGCAGCAGCCAGTGCCAATCAACAAACACAGTGTGTGTGTGTGTGTAAGGCTGTAGGATGACTGTCATGTATATTTTATGTATGCATGTGAGTTATTTGTATGTATATATGTGTGTGTGCACATTGGTTGCATGTGTGTATGTGCCTATAATACATGCATCATCCTATATCTATATTTTTCATATTATGGATGTAACGTGCTGCAGTCCAGCGTTTATAGCAGCCCAGAATGTGTGCATGCATTTGTTGACTATACCTACGATGTGGGTTCATGCTTCCATGCCGGTTGTGTATGTTTGAAGTGCATCTGTACATGACATCACTGACTGTTTCTGGGTTAGGGGTCAGGTGCCGGCATGTGCGCTTGTATTATGTGTGAAAGCATGTGTGCGTGTGAACGTCTATAAGCTCTGACAACAGCGGAGGATGCAGCAGAGAGAAAACGTCGATGCCGTCCGTCTTTGGCTGGACCAGGGCGCCTTTACTGCATCCGCTAAGTCATTGTCAGTGAAGCAGACGGGCAGTAAAGTCTGTTAACACTTAATTAACCAAGGGGGGGGGGGGGGGGGGGGGACACACACACACAGCTGTAAGACTGGGGTCAGTAGATCAACTATGAGTCCAGTTTCTTTCATTTCTTTCAGAGAATGGCAACTGTTTTTGCAGTTTAAGTCTGCCTGATCAGAACACACCAGAGGATACCAATGTTATCTTATATCTTATAGTTATCAGTTACAGTAAGGTCCATTTACCTTTGTTTGGTCAAAAAAAAATCAAGGCAAGTTGAGTTTATTTGTATACGAGAAGTTAAAAAGATTATGATAAATATTTCTCTATTTAAATAGTAAATGGTTGAACAAAACTGAAAATGGGCTTAATAATGCTTTTATTATTATTTATTTTGCGCTGATGTTTTAAGATCTTTAACTGGGACCACTTACATGAGAAAAGCTGATCAGTATTCATCTGGGGATGAATGTTTCTGCATGTTTCTGGGGATATTGACATTTAGGCCATCATGGTACACTGCAGTCTCCAGTGAAAGCAAACTAAAACTGAATGTAATGAGGAAAAACTCAAGCTCCATCAATAAAGTCACAACCTTAGCAAGAGTAGCTCATGCTACTATTGCAGAGTGTCAGTCATACTGTAAGAGCAGCGGCCATGTTGTTTGAAAGAACAGGCATAAATGAAACAGTACATAGAGGGTTTTTTTTTAACTGAACAAAACTTATCTTCACAGAGAGAATTCCATTTCTTGTTTTCATGCTTGTTTCAAACCCCGCAGTGTTTTTGTTTTTTTTAACCTTCAGCTCAGTTCATTTGGGCTCACGACAACAGCAGCAAGCAGTCCCATTTGGATCCAGACAATAACAGTTTGTCCAAGAGTTTGACAGGGGTTCATTTTGAGTGACAGCAAGCTCCAGCTACAAAACGCATTGCACATAATGGGTCTAACACAGCTCTTCCAAGTCATCTGTGAAATTAGCAGCTAAACGACCCCACTGGGAAGCATAAGCCGAGATCATCTAGTAACTGAGATCCTGGCTGTCTACAGCAGACATGTTTAGGGGTCATTATATTTCTTCACTTTGCTGTAACACACTTTGAAGAAACTCTGCTCGCCAAGAGCTGAGCAGCAATGCTGGCAGATGTTCCCACCTCCGTCCCAACTCAACCCACTGGCGCCCATTAGCTCCAGAGGAGGACAAACCCAGACAGATGATAAGGAGTGGTTGTGCCATGTAAACAACTTCTCAAACCCGTAGCAAATTCACATTATTGTGCTGCAATCTTGACATAGGAAACGGTTCTAAATCCACCTGCAGCGACACCAGACACATTTATATTATATAAGTTAATTTTCTTTTCTTTTTCTAAAATCTTTTATTGGCATCACTGGTTATGTTAATTGTAAGATTAAAGGCGTAATGTGTAGTGCCCAAAGCGTCGGTATTTGACGACCCAGGAATAAGACTCAACATCTTACAAATTGCTTCTTTAAATACTTGGTCACAGTTTTACATCCATATCTTTTTCTAATCTAAACACTGAATTACAGCAGGTTTATTTTAACAGCAGTCCAATGGAGTCAAATTAGAACCAAGGCATCAGGCATTCATTTCCTGATCTAGGTTTCTAACTCTAACCCTGCTGCTTATACAGTATGTCAGCAAGCTAGCTAGCTCAGATCGGCTCTTGTGATCGCATGACGTAAGGCAATATTGTGTGACTCGATGCAAACATGAAAAGCTGTGCGTTGTTCGGAAACCTACGTATTTGTGGAGATTTTTTTTCCACAGGGCATCCAATTGGTTCCGCCATGTCATTGATAATCATTTCCACAACTTCAAAAGGCTCAGTCGAAGCCGTCGCACAAAGGCAACAACACCAAATTTGGATGCTACAGTGTCACATGACTGAGGGCAAAGGGCATCACTTTGGATCACAGGTTTTTTATGTATTTATTTGTTTAGCCAAGCCTCTGGGTGACCCCATTGCTGTGGCATGTCTATCAAAGTTTGGATGACATGGCGATTTAATGTGGTCCAACATTAGTTATTATGAGCTGCTTTTATTTATGCAGCCACAAACTGCAAATATCAAAGTTGGGTTTTTTTTACAGAGGGGCAGCTCAGCCAAACAGGGCAAATGGGCTGTTGCTTGGTCAACTTCAGCCCGGCCTTGACAGTGAGTGACTGGTTATATATCCACTAACACTAAGGCAGTACTGTAAATCCTGCAAAACTGAGATATCGCTTTAGGCACAGAGCGTCCAGTGCCAATGATTCTATATGCTAATGGCTTCATTTGACACTAACAGTGGAGCAGATGATGAAACATATGGGCCTGAGACAGAGGCCCAGAAGGGACAATTCACACTAAAACACAATCTGCATATATATAAACAGTTTCCTGGAGAGAGAAAAAAAAGGCAAGCTAATCCTCCAGATTAATCGTTCCTGTTAATATGCCTTAAAGGTCGTCCTGCAAAGCCGACGCTTTGAGTGAAAAAGTGTTGTTCCCTACATAAGCTTTGAATAAATCACTGTTCAAGCATCAAATAGAATGAGAAACCTCTAATTCCTGTCATGCAAAACAAAAAACCCACCTTAAATTAGATCTCTTTAAAGCAAACTGTATAGTGCTGAAGATGTTTTTAAGGACTGGAGAGAACAAAGTGTCGTCATCTTCACTTCACATCTGTTCTGTCTCTCCTGTCTCCATCCTGAGACGGAAGTCAATCTAATTAGAAGTGAACAATCGGGTTCAACTCAATGCCACTTATTAAGAACAGACACTTCTGGAACAGAGGGTGACGCAGGTCTTGAATCGCCCTGAAGGGGTTTTTTCACAATCATGACCGGCTCGCTCTCCATCATCCCGCTTATCACACGGCTACTTACCAAAGAAATAAGCAATTCGACACAAAATTTTATTTTTTATTTTTATTTTATTGACTTAAAAATGAGTTTATTGCTTTTGCCAAAAAAAGAAAAAAATAGTGTTTGATTGTACGGTTGGAACTGCAACAGCAACATAACCTCTGCGTTCACATTAAACTGAACATTTCCGCTGACGGTGAAGTGAGACAAGGTGAAGGGGACTTCTTTGGGAATATTGATGTTGATGTTTCTGCCCTTGTTTATCTCCACGTGACCTTCTTGCCTATTGCTATTTAACTGGCAATCGAGTACGTTTCACCATGGGAATTTTGAACGGATGCATGAAATAACCGCAGCACCTGATTGAGGCTTTCTGCCCAGCAACTGTCAAAGTCTGTTTACATCTTATTTTCGATTGACCAGACTTTATATACTGCCACAGCTGATACCGTGTTGCATTTAGTGTCTTCTTCAATCATTTCAATGTCAATTTCTCTGTTGTCCAACTCTTTGTGTCTTTTAACGTCTCTGGCTTCTTCTGCGCCGTCTTCCTGTTCTCCTTTTCTTTTCTTTACTCAGGACAGTTCAGCCATTAACCATGAATCAAAACTTCCATGCTGTCCAAATCAATTTAAAGTAACATTTGAAAAATACCAAGAAACGTTTTTTGCCACAGCGTATCGCCAGTCAGCTGACGTTAAATTCACCAAACTTCTTCTTCTTCTGCAGATTGATATGATTAGACGCGGTCCTCCAGAGTCTACCTCCGTACCCTACACCCTCTCCCGATCAACTTCCACTTCGTTTGCACGTCCGCACATTAAGTGCCATCCCAAACCAATTATCCTGGAGTGGAACTGGTTTTAAAGACCGCCCCATAGCGAGTCTGCACCTGTACTAGGTGCTTCTCAAATTCAAGGATGGATCCTCAAACGGCTGAATTTGAAGGATTCTACGTCATTGAATGCCCGATGATTTTCAATGACGCACACTCGCTAGCTTGTTCCATTGTTTTTTCTCAGAATGCTAGGAAGAAGTCTCGCCTAGCCTCTGTAGGACCTGACTTCCAAGGACCCGTCCTACCAAGGAAGTATCCTTGACTTTGAGAAGCACCTACTGACTTACTGACCACGTGCAACGCCGTGTTAGGTTCGTCATGGAAGACCCTCCGTACAAAAGTTCTGTGCGACTATGCATACAAACGTTTACTGCTCAAAAGTTGCCATACAGACGTTAAAAACATATAAAATACATTGTATTTAAAACCAAATATACCTTTCTGTAGTCTAGAAAACCTAATTTGAACGTAAAATGTATATTTACAGGGACTGTTGCAAAAACTAAGCAGCTTATAAACATCAGAGTGAAAGATGAGATGTTTACCAAAAAGCATGTACTGGTATGTGCAGTGGAATATAAAACATATACATAAACATACTCGGAAAAGGTGCAACAGTTGCCGTTTCCTCCGGAGATAATTGAGGAAGCGCGCAGGGTCGGGTTTGAGAAAGGCCCCGAGATCAGAACTGCGTCCATAGCAATTATTCATAGCAGAGGTCTGCTATTAGGAAATAACAGACAGTAGAATGCCGTCATAAGAAGATGGTATTCAACAAGGCCGTGTAATAAAAAGTGATTTTTAAAAAAAGGGAGAACAGGAAAATCACATACTCTGGATAACGGTCAAGACAAACGCTGACCTCACATTTCAAAGATGACAGCAGTGACACAAAATCAACCAGGTTCCCTGTGAGAACACACAAACGGGTTTACTGATGACAGCGTGGTGACAAACTGTCTCTGCTCTATATTGACTGAACTGTCCCCACTGACAGGAAGAGCTTGTGAGGAATGTTGTTTCAGTATGAGATGACCACCACCAACAATAACAGGAAAGTGACACCCTCTGTTATCAGACGAGTGCTGCAATAAAATGAGTTGGAAGAAAGAACTAACACTCGATGATGAACTCATTGTTAAATTTCGAGCTATAAAGCTATGAGCTCTAATAAAAACCCAACAGGAAATGACACAAACACACAATGAGACATTTTAACTGTAGCGAGGATTTAGATACTTTTCCAGTCCGAGTGGAAAAGTATCAAAAGTTGGCCTCAAACATCCGTTCAGATTTGTTGTCTTGTTTACGTGATTTTTTTTATCCTGATCAAAATCGTATTTCCGCCAATTTTAGACAAATTTGAGATTTAACTCTGCAAAAGTGAGCAGCTGCTTGTGCCATTGAACAACTCCCGCTGTTAAATTCTTCAACTTTGATGAAAGGAAGAAAGATGTCGCCACGAGTCGAACGTGTCATTTAAGTGTAATTTCTGGACGTGCTTTAATTGAAGGGGCCTTTAATCACAACATATGGGCTCTGCGCTTGTGGTTAAAGTGCTACTAAATTGGCCAGGCATGTGATTTGGAAGAGGACGGCAATAAAGATACGCATTAGCAAGAACAAAACAGGGCAATCACGGGTTCTTAATTAGCTGTGTGAGACTGAGAGTGTGAGTGTGTGTGTGTGTGTGCGTGTGTGTGCGTATATGCGTGTGTGTGTGTGTTGGATAGGGATAGTGTCAGTGTTTATGAGTGGTCAATGATGTAAGTTCTTTATGTTTGCATTTATCGCCCTTTCACACACTGCAGGGCTCTGATTCATCAAACAAACATACAGTATGCTGCTCATATTTCTGTAACTCGACAGTCTCTAACTTGTGTGGACACACACACACACACACACACACACACACACACAGTTGCATCATTTTCTGCCTTGTCCGTGTTTAAAAGGCTTCCACTAAAACTGAGATATCCAGCAGTAGAACACTTCTACTAAGACTCTGACAAAACGATTTCTGACATCAAAGTGAGACTCTCAGAGGATTCTTAATGAAGGTTTTTCTCTTATTTTCTCCACTATCCCTTTTTTAAAAACGTATTATTATATCAAGGGAAAACTGGCTGCGGATGTTTCCTTCTGGCTTCACATTCACACCGTTTTGACACCTGGGAGCTGACTGGTTCTGCCGCACTCTCCTGTGAGCCTACGATCAGCTCCACTGGAGCATTCGGACTGCCGGATGAAGTTCCACCGATGTGAGTGTTCAGTTCAGCAAATGTTTTCCCAGAGGCAGAACTGCAGGCCAGGTTAACGCACTTTTAGATTTTAAAGTGGCCATTTATTATGCTCATTTTCAAGTTCATATTTTTGTTTTAGGTTTATACTAGAATATGTTTACAGGCTTTAATGTTCAAAAAACACATTATCTTTCCCATACTGTCCATTTCAGCAGCACCCAATTCATCCTCTGTCCATCCTGTCTCTTTAAGGCCCCCCTCCTGAAAAGCCCAGTCTCCTCTGATTGGTCAGCAGACCCACTCTATTATGATTTGTCAACCGCTTAGTGTGTGTGTCGGTAATGTCACGCCCCTTACCGTAACTGGATTTCAGTTAGCAGAGGCTACCTGAGCAGCTGAAAACACAGCTGTAGCTACGGTTGTATAAAGGGAACTTGCCCTCGCAGTTAAAAACACAGCGTCTCCAGCATGATACCTCAAACAAAACTCTTCCCGGTCGAGTGTGCCACATCACAGCTCCGCCCAAGGGCGTGCCAGACTATCCGTAAGGTGTGCATTATGCAAAGTGTGACATAGTGATGTAACAAAGTCACGGAAGTAAAGGCTAAACTACTCATGAGGCGTTTCAGGCACTTCAGGGGCAATGTTTTCTGTGGGAGTAAGGAGCTCCCTTTGCCATTAGCAGATCTTGTACATGCACAAAAAGATATGTAACAAACTAAAGATAATAGAAAACCCCAAAATGCATCATATGGCCTCTTTAATCTTCAATAATCTCACTTGGTCATGAAAGCCAACACCGTAATGCTCCTTTTCACCTGTTAACGTCTTTCTTCTGCTTGTTACTGGCCAGGTAGCGTAAAGTGGGATTATCAGAGCTGCCGTCTACTGTGGTCACGAGCGATGCTATGAGAGCGGTGAGAGTGGACCAGTGCACAATCAATAGATTGAAAGAAGCTGTAAAGCTCAGTAGAGCTGAGGGGAGATGCAGATTCAGTGATAATTCCCTCTGTGGGTCCTTCACGACGAGCTCCCCCTTTTACATACAAAAGGTCATGTATTGTGTTAAACATTAGTCGAGCTACTTAAGTATTTCTGTCTCTAGAACAGTTCTGCCAAATGTTTGGGCATACTCAAGTGCCTTGCTAAAGGGCAAACATTTTGTGAGGAATAAGACACCTCACTTCCTCCACTTGTTGCTCCGTCTAAAAGTCTTCTGTCTCCCGTTCATCTGATCCGTGGTTTTATCCATCCTCCTCCTTATGTTTCCCGTGTGACTCTTTCCTTCTATCTGTTGTCCTCCTGTTGATCCTCCTCTCCGTCTCTGCCTCTCTCCTCCTCATTGTTCTCCTCCGCAGGCCAAGCCCCATTTATTCCTAAAGTGCTTTTATCAAACAGGTTTGTCAGAAAGTGCTTAACTGAGATCAGAGAACAACCGATGCAGATAAAAAAAAAAAACAACATAAGATAAAAGCAAGAAAGTACGAGCAAGATAAGAACAGTTAGATCCTCCTCTGTGTGTGTGTGTGTGTGTGTGTGTGTGTCTTTCCCAGTTCAAGTCGTTCTGTTCCTTCCTCATCCTTGTTAAAGCTGATAATGTCATAAGTGACACATCATAATAAAAATTAAAACCTGTCAGAATGTAATAAAATGTTTCTCTACACAGTGTTGAAATGTAGCTGCAGCTGCTCGGAACAGCCACACATTTCATATAATATCCACAAAGTGTAACAAAATGTCCTGAATTTGCCCTGAGGGCGGCACAAGGACAATGTTCATGTTCCGTAAACCAATTCGATGGATGTATTGGGAAAATTGGATAGTGTGTTGCAAGAAACGCGGTATCATGCCAAAGCGTGTAACAGACCCTCCGGTCCATCGTGTCAGCGTCGTGCTTTGCCTCGTCCATGTGTGAAAAGTACATGCTCTCATTCTGCGGTAAAGTTAGCAATAATAAATATGCAATGTTGAAACATCTCAGCTGATGGTCACAGTTTGGTTGCAGGTGAAAGATCATGGTATGTGACGTTATGTACATGATGCAATTTATGTTATGTTTTAGCCTTAATCTGGAAGAACAGATTCCTAAAAAAAACATGGGAGGTCCATAATGATAACTACTGTAGTTCAATCAGAAAATATCATCAGACCTCCACCAGGGAGGCAGTCAGTGCTCAATACAAGACCGACAGTTCGACTAGTACCTGTCTCAACAAAATCTCCACTTTGGGATCTCTGGATGCGAATAAAAGTATGAGTGTGAGACACAATATAAGTATAAGCCAATAAAAATAAATCCATGTGACGCCTCTTGTGTCTCATAGACAAGCTTAGTGACCACTCTGGAGTTACCTCCTGTAGTCCAGGCAACGCGCTGCTGTCAGCTCCAGGGAGGGTCCAGCCTGGGAGCTGGGCGGTTTGATGGTGGGTCCACAGAGTAGAGAGGATGGAGCTGGAGAATAGTCTGATTTTGAGTCGCCAAGCTAATTGACAATCACTGTAAGAACGCACTAGGCCTTTTCCACTGGTTAGTGCAGTCAGCGTGCCAGTTGATAATATCTCAAGGTGATTGGTAGGTAGAGAGCTGCATCATTTCATGCTGTTCTGGCAGTAACCGCACAGAGCTAAAGCAAGACTATAACGCACATGCTCTCCATCGGCTTGACTATAAAAGGTTCTAATGTGCACGCTCAGTGGTTCTAAGAGACACTGGGGCGCCATCTTGGACCACGGTACAGCTCAGAGGGTCTCTCCTCTGTGAGCTTGTGGGTTTGACCACCTGTCATTCTAAGCTACACTTTGCCAGTATTAGCTCCACCACATTCCTGCCATGCAGTTACCAGTTACTTCAAGGCTCAGCTGCACTTTAAGCTAACATGCTAATATTAGCATATCGAATTAGTATTGGGGTTTTGTTCCCTCTCTGTTTACGTCAGGATCTGACCTTTTTTCTGTCACTCTCGTCTCCTCCTCAGGGCCATAGTGCACGTTACATATCCTTCCTGTCACGGTATAGAGGTTATCCTATGCTTTCCACCCTCTCTCGACCACCCTCCTCTCTCTCTCTCTCTCTCTTCTTGCCTTTCCAGCCTCTGTCACGCCGCTGTTTATTAATGTCATCACAGATTAAAACCATAAGTGTGTGTGTGTGTGTGTGTGTGTGTGTGTGTGTGTGTGTGTGTGTGTGTGTGTGTGTGTGTGTGTGTGTG
>JBBPCS010005439.1:0-10510 GCA_037974645.1 Hollardia meadi
ATGTTGCTGCAAAGAAGCTCTAAATTCTGAAACATGGATTCTTCACACACATGTTCAACCCGGCAGCACAGAAGATCGAAACAATCTAATCTCCCCTTCTGTTCCTAAATGATGGTGTTGAATGATGGCCAGAAAAGTGTTTTTGCAGAATATAATGATGTCACAGTGAAGTTAACCTTTGACCTTTTGAATATAAAATGTCATTAATTCATTTTCATTATCCTGTTAGACATTAATTTGAAATTTTGTCATAATTCGTGCATGAATTCTTGAGTTCTGACTAACAATTTGTTTAATAGGTCAAAGTGACCTCGACCTTTGACGTCTGACCACCAAATCTAATCAGTTTATCCCTGGGTCCAAGTCAACATTTGTGTTAGATTTGAAGAATTTCCTTCAAAGTGTTCCTGAGATATCGTGTTCACAAGAATGGGACGGACAGACGGACAACCCGAGAACATAATGCCTCCGGCCACAGCCGGCGCTGGTGTAGAGGAATACAAATGCCAGATATTAGTAGATTCCAGCTTCTCCAATGTCAGGACAAATTATTTTGGGACTATAGCTAAGTGCCCCTGGGGAAGGAAATGTCAGACATTTGATTGCTCAGGCAGATGATCCACCACTTTGAATAGAATGAAATGTTAGATTTCCTTACATAGGAATTATTCTATGACTATGATTGGGTAAAATATTGGCCAATAGTCTAAATTCCTGTAAAAGTAATGGCACTGCCATCAGCCTCAGCTGTACTTTGTGTTTAGTGTTAATTAGCCAATGTTAGCATACTGATATGCTAAATGGTGAACATTAGGAGAATTGTAATTTATTATGTTACAACATTGCTAAAAAACAAAATAAAAAAGCTCCAACTGGACAAAAACACCAGCCAATCCTACAGGTTGTAAACAAGATGTCAAAAAAGGATTCTGTAAACTTTAAGGTTGTCATTTTTACCATCAGCCTTTGTTTTCTCTTCTCTTCCTTTCTCTTGTGTTAGCCTAAAATGTCTGATTGTCTGACTGCTCATGTTTCGTTCCTCATTCTGCCTATTTTCAGGGATTCTGCCATGTTCTCAGTTGTCACCATCGGTAAGTACATTTTTACTACAACTGATGGATGACTGAAGCAAGGAGAGTAAAACACTCCAGATCCCAAATTGCTGAAATCCACTTAAAGATGGGGTGCATGCTAATGCTTTTAGCTAGCAGCTACAGTAAAGATCTGGGCTTTAAAAATGGTGTAAATAACATCTTTTCAAATCCGTTTGGTATCTCTGAGCTTCCGAAGACTTGGATTGCACTGAATAAGCTGTATGGAGCCATGATTCTTTTCTTATTATACGTTTCAAAGCTTCAGTTGTTTAGGAGAATAGTGCAACGCTGTTTTGCTGAGAAGTTCCAGAAATGTTTTCTGGACAGGAAACTTCACCTGACTTTCCATCGGCATGGGATGTAGATACTGACTATATTCCCTCAATGTTAAAATTTAACTTGAATATGAAAAAACACAAACAACAAAATAAAAGAAGCATGTATAATCAGTTTCATCTTGTTATTTCATTTTAGGTCACAGGATGCGTGTGCGTAGTCCCGAACAATACAAATGCGTGAGAAATGAAGTAGGAGCCGCAATATTAATGCACAGGCAGTGTTTCCAAAATCCCCATAAGGTAAAATTGTGATAAAGGTGGCAGCATATTGAAATTAGACTTCCTGGGTTACAAAACCAACTGCACACTTCTAACAATTACAGGAAATTATTTTAAATTGACTCATGGCTAGCTAGGAAAACAACAAACAAACAAAAACAAAAAACAAAGAAATAATAATAATAGTAATAATAATAAACTTTATTTGTGTAGCACCTTTGAAAACAAAGTTTACGAAGTGCATTGACACACAAAGCAAGAGAAGGATACTCAGGAAGTCAACAGAAAGTCAAACACAAACAAGATTAAAGAAAAATAAAGATAAAGTAAAGTAAAGTATCAATACAAAGTAATAAAATGACAGCAGCAAATACAGGGCTAAAGGCAGTAAAAGACAACAGATAGAAATAATATGAGCAATAATAGCAATAAGAATTAAAAGAGAGAAAAAAAGTCCTCATGTGGTCATGACTCATGGCTAGATGTGAATATGATGTACAGCCACTTCTGTACCCCATGAAGTCTCTGTTGGGTGTGTTTACAGGGGCAACAACACATTTCTGATCCCACTGTGATGATGCTGAGAGGTGCTTGAAACTGACAACCAGTAAAAACCTGATCTCTGGGTGCTATAAAGTTACTCTTTAAAATTCTGGTTTGCTACAATATCTGCACATCTGATATAAATAAACTGTCCAATATAAGTTGGACATAGTTGCTCCGGATACTTGAATGAAGAATAACCCAATATAAAATAAAAGTATTTGCTTCTCAATATTGTTCTCCTCTCTTCCAGCAAGGTTACAAAATGTTTGTTTCCACCATGAATTATATTCCACAATTGAGCAATGCAGTGTTGCATTGGTAAAACACTGTAGGTGCGCTCTGGCAAGAACCAAAATGTATGCTTCTTTTTTATATGAATTCCTCTCAATTACTCTCAGAGTTGAAAAATAATAACTTTTCCACCCCAGGTGTATCATGTACCCCTTGTGTTAGTTCAGTACTGCTATGAAGAGTTTTCGTTTCTTGTTCTAATCTGAAAGTAAAGTCTGTTTGTCAAATGAAAAGGCGGGTCACCTGAGTTTGATTTCATTTACACAGCCCAATGTAGATATGCTGAGCCTTGTCATGCTGAGTTATTGTGACAGGCTGACAGAACATACATGTACACACATGGACAGGCAGCATTACACACCGCTGCTCTCTTCCCCTTGTATTTATTTTCTCTTCTCTTGTATACAGCTGGATTCCATGCTGCTCTGCTGTATTATTAATGCATATACATGCACTAGAAGAGGGATTGGCCTCATTCCGTCACTGACAAACTGCTGCAGTATCACAGCAACCCAGCAGCCCTTTCTGCGGTGCTCTCTCTCTCTCTCAATCCTTCTGTGTCATGCCCAGTGCCAGACCCTGCCTGCCAAGATCAGCAGCAGCTGATGTTTGAGTGCACACATGATGCAACATAGTAAACTAAGACGCTACAGAAATTTCTTTTAACTCCGACAGACTCTGACACACCATTCAAACTTTCAAACTAACTTTCAAATCAAGATGCCAAGCATGAGCAAGACAACGCTAATCTCAGGGTTGAAACTAATCTGTAAATGAAAGGTCTGATGTATGGCAATAGTTTTGTCATTGGCATATTTATATTTAAAATGACTGAAAGCCACTGATCGGTTTAAAGTTCATTATTGACTCAGGAAACTCCAGTCTTCCTCTATCCTATCTTTACCAGCAGATCAGTGTCAATTTTGGCACCTGATTTTGACTTAGTTTTAGTATTAGTCTTTTAAAGTGGCCATATTATGCTCATTTTCAAGTTAACATTTTATCCTTTACATAGTTTATACTAGAATATGTTTACAGGCTTTAATGTTCAAAAAACACATTATCTTTCCCAAACTGTCCATTGCAGCAGCACCATATTCACCCTCTGTCTAAAACACTCTTTTAGCTCCTGTCTCTTTAAGCCCCCCCTCCCAAAAAGCCCAGTCTGCTCTGATCGGTCAGCTGGCTGTGAACACAAAAAAGGTTGGGGCTGTTGAGTAACAGTGTCTCGTCGTCATGGCGATACCTCGAACAAAACTCTTCCCGGTCGGGGCGTGCCACATTACAGCTCTGCCCAAAGCTGTAAGGCGTGCATTATGCAAACTGTGACATAGTGATGTAACAAAATCACAGAAGGCTAGACTAAACTAAACTACTGGCTAAACTGCTGATGAGGTGTTTCAGGCACTTCAGGGACTTTAGCCTCACTTTTGTCAAGCATTTTTCTCATTTATGTCTTCTGAGCAGTGTTACTTTCAAAAGTAACTCGTTATGGTACTGGATTACAGCCATTAAAGAGTAAGTTGTTACGTTACAGTGTTACCTACTGAGAAAAGTCACTCATTTGAGTACTTTTGTGTACCAAAAATGACAACCCCCCTTACGATGTACTTTCAGCTGGGGGATGTGTGAGTGGCTTTCGCCTTCACACATAAACAGACAAAATAAACTCAAAAATGTCAAGAAAAGAAATAAAATATAACACTAATGTCCTGATTGTCCAGAGTACATCCGTATACCTTCTGAATTCAAGTTTCTCTCTTTCAGCAAACAGCGAGCTTAATGAATCGCCTCGTTAACTCATCGTAAAACACACTTCAAACGAGACATAAACCAAATAAAACTCACCAAAACTGTCTTGGTTTGTCTTTCCACTTTTCCAACAATCAACAAACTCGAAAACTTGGTGGAAATAAATCCTTAATTCATGTAAAAATATTCTGACTCCACATGCTGTTTAATTCCCTGCTGACGATCTAACCAACGTAACTAAATAACTGACCTGACTTTGTAACAGACCCAACACTGCTCCTCAGCAGTTTGAGGCTACAGCTGTTGCCGTCTTTGTTGCGTACAGATGATGATTAAGTGTCTTTCTCTAAAGACCCTGTTTGTTTGTTGAGACGCCAGTTCATGTCACTCTGCTCTATCATACAACAGACTGACTCTCCTCGAGGTGTCGCTTAATCATGACTGTTTGAACAGAACTGCTCTCTCTAAAGGCTGATGCTTGACAGAAATGTTGCTGTTAAATGTTATTTTTAACAAGAAAAAATGATTCACCAACCTTTACTACATTTATGTGTTTGCTCCACAGTGCAGCAAATCATTCAGAAGCTTGTTAGCTGAAACACTGTTCACTTTCTGGGTTTAGCTTCACAGGACAAGCCACAACTTTAAATAACATTGTGACAATCTTAAGTAATCATCTAAGATCATCTACTCGTTCCTTCCAATAGCAGCACAAAAAATAGCTGACTGAGAGTAACATAACACTACATTCACATCCATAGCTGAGCTTACCTTTTTTTTTTTTTTTTATAAATGTAGTCACACTGTCCTATTCCAGACTGTAGATTAATTTAGTCCATAAAGCTGTTTCTTCAAAAACTGTTAATGTCTTATAACATGACTGACACAGACAATGTAAGTGAATGTAAGATGCCTCCTAAGCCCTGTTCAGAACTAGTAAAAACATCCGTCCAGAGCGATCCGATCAAAAGTGAACAAAGTACAGGTGTGAAAGCACATTTGAGATCTGATCACTCAGACCACATTCGGAGGTGGTCTGAGCAACATGTGGCCACATTTCTTCAGCAGTCTGGACGCAAATGTTACCTTGGCCACATTGAAAGATTGCCAATTCAACTGATGTCCTCTGAAACAACAAGAAAAAGCCACAACAAAAGTGTATTACATGCTCTGGTTCACTGTAACCAGTGTTTGGGCTACCTGCTAAGCTAAGCAGCAGATGTTTGTGAACTAAGGATGTGCAGAGAAGCCAAAATTCTGAAACATGGATTCTTCACAAATATGTTCAGAAGATCTATACAAGAAGTACAGTTTGTGTAACATGTTGTTATAATTAGCATATGAATTCTTAAATTTGTTTAAAAAGTCATAGTGACCTTGACCTTAGACATCTGACCTGCAAAATCAAATCAGTTTATCTTTGAGTCCAGGTGAATGTTTGTGCCAAATTTGAAGAAAGTGTTCCTGCGATATTGTATTCACAAGAATGGGAAGGACGGGGAACCCAAAAACATAATGCCTCCGTTCACAGCTGTCACCGGATCTCATCACCTCATTCGCATGTCTATTCATTCTGTTTAAACCTGGTATTTCTGCACAGTTGCAGATCACTAATATTATTAGTTTTATACCAATTGTAGAATTAATTGTCCTTATTTGTTGGATTTTTTTGACTTGTGTGATCCAAACATTTCCAATATCTCCAACATGTAAATAAATCCAAAATTTATAGAAAAACGATGTAATCATTTCCAAAATTCACAACATGTTTAATGAAATAACCTGCTTTAGCCTTTAAAA
This sequence comes from Hollardia meadi, assembly GCA_037974645.1. NCBI lineage: Eukaryota > Metazoa > Chordata > Actinopteri > Tetraodontiformes > Triacanthodidae > Hollardia > Hollardia meadi. Next base: position 6,041 of record JBBPCS010005439.1, read on the forward strand.
AACCACATTTTTACTAGGGTCAAAATTATTTCTCTTTTCTTCCTGCTCCGTCTACCAGCGCCACTCTCCTCAACGCATAAACAACTGGATTTTCAGCCCCATTGATGCCTGCACACCTCACTAATACCTACAGTTAATGAGTTCAATTCATAAATATAGATTTCGTCCATGCAGCACCTATCCACATTTTCACTTGGGTGTTCATTTCCCACCCATATTCTTGCATTAGATTTCTTTTTTCTTTGCATGTACTCATAATAATTTCATGCGTGGACTACATTTTGCCTATATTTTCAGCCCGTTTTCATCCCCAGCTGGTCAGATATCGACATTTTGTCACGGCCCTTTGTGTCTCATCAAGACACACAAGGTACCCTTTGACATCAGGCAAAATCAAGGGTTCGTGACGTACTTTCCAAAGTGAGAAAGTGGCAAAAGGGGTGGAGGTCGGGGTTGAGTGGAGGGTCACACACACGACTTTCACCCAGGAGACCGAGTTCACATGCCATCACCAGTCATTTCCTGAACCAATTAGGTTTGGTGCCTAAACTTAAACCAAACGTCACCGATGTTTTGTGCATAAACATAAGCAAGTAACGTTTGATAGACAAAGCAAGAGCAGGATACTCAGGAAGTCAACAGAAAGTCAAACAGTCAGGCCAAACACAAACAAGACAACATTAAAGACAAATAAGTAATCAACATCGACCGACAACACTCTCTCTCTACCCTCCACTCCAGCTACTTGACTTTTTTTTTCTTCCCCAACAAATCATAAAAAATTTTTTTATTTTTTTTTAATCGGCAAAAAAATAATTATTGGTGGTCTGACGAAGATCATATCCAGATTCGGCTCCACCTTTATTGTGAACTGTTTTAACTGCTTGAACTAGTAATTGCAACATTTATGTTTGCACACACTGTCTTAACTAATATTTCCATTTACATTCAATTTATTAAAGAAAACAACATTTTATTGACAGTAAACATGTCACATTTTTCAAATACAGTAAACAGTAACCAATATAGGCTTCTCTATTGCCTGTGGGTAAAGTCCCCAGACTCCCTAATAAAAAAGAAATCACTCGGTTATGTGAGTTGTCACTTGTAAAAACATTACAAACTTGCTGCTGTCTATTTCGCAAAAAATTTGAAAACACCAAACTCTTAATTTCCTGCATTCTAGTATTTAGTAGTTTTTATGCAATAATCTGTGTATTTGACTTATTTTTACACTAAATCCAGGTGCCATGTGAGAGTTCAGTAATGGAATATACACCAATGCAGTAAGGCTCAGGAATCCTGTATTGTTTTCAATTATTTATTCTCTACTTTTCTCATCTAATGTTATCCCTGTTGATTCAGCACACATGTAGGCATCATTTAATCTTTCATCCTCTTTTGTGTCCTTTGTTTAAAGAGGTAACCTCTTTAAATATGCATATGACACCTATTTATGTTAACTATAAACCAATTCATTTGAATTAATGTATTAACCCCTGGGCTCTAATAGATTTCTGCTCACTACTTGGTTTTGAGACTTTCTTAAGAAAAACAAAAAGTAATAATAGCAGACTTTAGGAACACATCCCAAAAACCTCCGAAAGGAAGATCTAGAAGATCTAGAAGATCCCTTTCTTTTTTGCATTTGGAGAATTACGGCACTTGAGCAATTAATAAGAGGTTGGAAACAGGATGGGCTTTCTTTAACTTAGGTAAAGTAATTCATATGTAATTAACTATATGAAGTAGTAGATGGATCATGCTTTGAAAAAATGATTTAATTCATGTATAAAAAACTGTGATAGAAAACCAACATAGTAGTAGTAGTAGACCTACTTCTAGAATGAAACATCAAAGCCCAATGTCTCATGTTTTTCCCCTTTTAATTATGTGCATGTTTATACATGTAGCTACTTTATTGTTGATGTATGTACTGTATATATTTTCTATATGGTTGAAGGATAACAAAAAGTAAAACTGTCATAAATTCTGAAAATATATTTAAATAATAGAAAATATAAATGATGTATTGACACAAGAAAGTATAAAACATATTTAACCTCATTCTCCTTTTCCATTCATCGTAAATTAACAAAAATCTACCTTGTATGTTGTACAATCATCGTGACAGTATGTAGCGAATACTGAGTATGTACATGATCTGTTATAAGCAGCAGCTGAGTCGAGTCCAGCCTTCTCTCACCAAAAGGCATATGAATAACACGTCAGTGTCTGAAGTCATTATGCGTGCTATCAAAACGCATTTTTTGCTTTTCGCGTGTCATTTAACGCCGTCCGCATTAGGCTTTTCTCGTTAATTTTTAGGTGGAAATGCGATAGAAAAAACAAAGTAACATGGTGTAGTATAAAGAGCAATAAAGTCCTTGTCAGGAAGTGGTTGGGTCAAACAAGCAGTGGACCTTCACCCAGGAAACCGGAGTTGCATCCCATGTGAAGGACTGTTCCAATCCGATCGTCCGAATTCTCCAAAGGACAGAGTCTTTCACACCGAGCATTTTCAAGGATGCCCGTGTGTATCCTCTGTGTGCCTGAAGTACCCACAATCCTATGCGCACGATGATTCACAATGACGTCAATGATGCACACTTGCTAGCTTGTTCCATTATGTTTCCTCAGAATGCTAGGGAGGAGTCTCGCCTAGCCTCTGTAGGACCTGACTTCCAAGGACCTGTTCTACCAAGGAAGTATCCTTGACTTTGAGAAGCACCACTCCACAGTGGAGGGAAAAGAACAAAGACAGGAAGTGTGAAGTAAGATAAGACACATGAGGATAGAAACTTCAAAATAAAACAGGAAACAACAACTAAACCCCACAACCATGACAGGATGGCCCCCAATCATATATTTTAATGATCAAAAGTGTGTTCAGGTGTTAGTATTCCCTTCTATAAACTCTTTTCTACAAGATTAAGATAACTCACTGGTTTGAATCAGATATTTAAAGCTAAAAATGACCAGTATAGTTCCATCCTACTGTAGCAGGAGCCAAGTTGGATCTAGATGACTAATAATGGTGGCTTACTGAAAAGAGAAGCACTCTGATGAGGCCCACTGCCCTCAGAAAATAAACCCAGGCACAAACTGCATTCAATCATTCAGACATGAAAGATGTCTGTGCCTACTGTGGGCTGCCATCAGTCAGCACTCACAGCCAGAGTAACAACAGAGCGCAGTGTCAGGGTGACTCACCTCTGACAACAGCAAAAGAGCTACACAAATATAATAATCCATCATCATTTTCAACCATGTTGCACTGCTATTATGTCCTACAGACATTGGCAAACCCATTAGTGCTCCAACACGTGGGTATAATCGAATGGAATCAGAAGATATTGGATAAGATGGATCAAGAGCACAAGAGTGAAGTGTTTATATATAAGCATATATATTCCATATAAGTATGCCCTGGCAGTGAACCATCCCCAACAAAATCAGGGCCTTGGAACTGGCAAAACATTATGCACTGCACCTGTGTTTTTCCGGCTATGACATGTTAAAATGTCTGCTGGGAAAAGCTTGATTAAATTTGAGTGTAATCAAAATGAACTATTTTGGGCTGGCCCTCAATATTCTTGTGACATGATGGATGAAAGTGGCTGAAACCCCCTCCCCTGACACCTTCCAACTACTGTGTCAGATTTTTGTAACCTTCCAAAACAGACAATCAGACTTCATACAGGATGTGTGTACAGAGGCAGGAAACCAACTTGAACTTCCTTTTTCGATGAGAATGAGGAGTGTGTGCTGTTAACCCCATTTGTACAATTCACTGCATTTTAGTCCTTTCCATTGGCAATTTCATACATGTACCTCATGTGAATCTGCAGTTTTACATGTCACCTGAGTGACTTTTATGTAAAAGTCACAATGTAAATCTTGTAGGTCAGACCGAGTTGCAGTCAACAAAGTTAAATATGCACCAAGAGAGGTGATATGCACTGCTTATCTGCCTTATTGAGAACAATGTAATAAATATATATCAAAAAAACACCTCCTCCGCAAACACACATTAGGTTTATAAAGTCATAGGGCTCTATTTTGCATCTGGCGCAAAGCTGCGCACAGCGCAGCACAAGTATCATTCCTAGTTTCCAACCGAGGCGGTTGTCGTTTTCACGCCCACGTTGTGTAAGTGGCAAATATACTTGCGCCCATCTGTGCACCCATGGGCGTGTAGGTCTTAAAATGGGTTGTGGTCAGGCTCATTGTTGGCGCATTGCTATCTTGATTCAGGAGAAAACGATTGCACCACTGACCCCAAAAAAAGTGGTCTAAAGTCAATGGCGCAGTGTTTTTCCTGCTATTTAAAGGGCGCATCATTCAGATAATAAGATGCACCTACATAGGCGGCTTCACAACGCGCTTACGTTCTTGTTACACAATGATACCCGGAGTGAGAGGCTTAGAGAGGCTGCTTTCAGTCATTTTAAATGTTTCCATGCACAC
>JBBPCS010005440.1:0-10509 GCA_037974645.1 Hollardia meadi
AGTAGCGTTGTCTTGATTATGTGGGCGTGGTAACCAGGTAGAGTGGAGCAGAGGTGAGGTGAATGGAAATTTACTAGCACCAGGTCTGACAGAGAGTGAATCATGACATATATACATATATATATATATTTTAATATATAGGCTATATTTTTTTTTTCCTTCTCACTATTTACATTTTTTCTCTATTAAGCAAGTAATAAAAATTAAAGTCAGCATAGTCTTTTTAAAAAACTTTTTGTACTTATGGATAGCTGTAAGAAGGGACATGGGTGCTCACAGGAGCACGACATCCACATATCATGGATGTTAATATAGGTAAAGGGTGGGGGAGGTGAATGACGGGAAGGGTTATTAATAATCCTAATAATAATAATAATAATAATAGTAATATCAATATCTCTTACTATATTTAAAAATTGTAGCTCCTGCAGCTACTACTATTTTTAAAACAGTAGCAATATTTCTACAGCTTTTATTATTACAGTTGCTTTGCATCTATGTTTGTGCCCGTCTCCCCCACTCCCCCTATACCCCCCTCTGTCTCTGTCTGTCTCTCTCTCTGTCTCTCTCACTCTCTCAACCCAACTGCTCAAGGCAGATGGCCGCCCACCGGTCAAGGCAGATGGCAACTCCGAGGTTTCTGCCTTCTAAAAAGGCAGTTTTTCCTTGCCACTTGGGTCTCTGTAAATTAATAATTAACAACTAATAATGAAAAGTGTAGTCTAGACCTTCTCTACTTAAGTGTCATGAGATAACTTTTGTTGTGAATTGGCACTTTATAAATAAAGTTTGATTTGATTTTTTTTAATGCATGCAAGACTCATAACGTGTTGACCTTTCATTCATTCATTCATTCAAGCTTTATTTATACTCGAGAAATACATTGAGTAATTAAACTCATTTACAGTGTCGTCGAGTATTCATCAAACAATGTCACAGTATATCAATAATTACAATTATAGAAGAAAAAAAAAATAAAATAAATAAATAACAATGATAATAATATATGAACAAATTAACATAATTTAGAAACAAATACATGTTGTGGTGACCTGTTTGGTCACCAGAGTTCTAAACCTTGAAGCATGCCATGTTGTCTTGAGGTCCTGAATGCAAAATACGTTGATAGACTTTATTTCTATTCCCCTAAACTATTTTACTTTATAAACAATACATGAAAAATGTTATCCCATAAATCAACACAAATTGAAAAAGGCTTTATTGAACACCAAGCAGAATAATAAACAGAATGGGCATGTGAGGTACCTAAAAACTTTTCTTTATATTTTCTTTTGGTTTTAAATATATATTTAGATTGATACCATGGTAGTATTAATGCTGGTTGTACAAAAATGTGACCTGCTGGAGCTCAAATGTGTTTTATTATTTATAACTAAACTAATAATTGATTTAAAATAACAAATATTTTGGAACAATTTTACACTGTTATTGAGCAGCTTTTGGCAGCTGTGGCTGAGGAGAGCATTTCTCTACTAATCGAGTTGGTGGTCCGAGCCCCAGCTGCTGCAGTCTACATGACAAAGTGTCTTTGGGAAAGAAATTGCTCCTGATGGCCATCAATCGGTGTGTGAATGATTATTACTCCTGATGAGCAGGTGGAACCGTGCATGGTAGCCCAGGGGTGTGAATGGATGAATGCTGGCTCAACACTTTGGTTAAACCAATCAGTGTCCTCTCCCATTCCCTTTAAAAGCCAGGTGCGTCTGCTCAGGGTGCATTGCTATTTAAATAGCAGCACTCATCTCATGGAGGGACAGGTATGTGGTCTTTGGTCGGTGGACCATCTGCCTCCATCGTCTCCCAATCCTCTGTCCCATCAACAACTCCATTTGAATACATATAAACAAATGCACTGATCTTTAACTGAGGAGGAGGAGGAGGGCTGCTGCGCATCACTGTGTGTGTTATTGAGCGGATTACAGTCCGTAGATCGGGTCATAGAAATGATTCTGATTAACAGCAGATTGGTGAATTAGCCTAATACATCATTAATGAGGAAAATATAAATAACATTTTCTGCAATGATCCCAGAAGCAGAGACGATACGCGTCTCGCTGTCACGAGTGAGACTCATGCGCATTTATGCACAGCAGCTTAAATTCATTGATTATTTAAATCTCCCAACATGCCAACAGGACAGGTCAGGATCTAATGTTTGTTACTTGTCTGTGTTCTTCTACACATCCAAAAGGTCACACACAATCCAGGTTCAGTAAACTTGTTTGAAGTAAAACTCAAAGTTTGATTCTGTTACCTGTGGAGAGTTTTCTCTGTCCTGCCAAGTTTATAATTTAGTTTTGTTGTTTGCTGCAGTGACATTACTGCAGCGTACATGAAAATGTTTAACACTACTGAAAGCAGCCTCTCTAAGCGTCTCAATCCGTGCATCACTGTGTAACCAGCAGTTTATACACAGTGTGAAGCCGCCTATGTAGGCGCATCTCACTATCTGAAGAATGAGTTTTTTAAATAGCAGGAAAAATACGGTGCCATTGACTTTAGACCAGGTTATTATTGGTCAATGGCGCAATCGATTTCTCCTGCCTCAAGATAGTAATGTGCCAACAATGCACCTGACCACACCTCATTTTAAGACCAACACGCCTATGGACACACTGATTGGCTCAAGTACATTAGCTACCTACGCAACGTGGGCGATGGGCGTGAAAATGACAACTGCGTCAGCCGGGAACTCGGAATGACACTTGTGCTGCGCCATGTGCAGCTTTGCGCCAGGAACAAGATAGAGCACTTTGAGTGGTTGTCAAACTACAAAAGTGCAGAACATTTATTTGTGTTTTTTCTGATGTTGAAGGCTAGCAGTTTCCCCCTGCTTCGGGTCTTTGTGTTACACTAGGCAAAACATATTCCACACCTATCTCTGTACAATATGCACATCAAATTGTTATCCATCTCATCATTTGATGTCAAAATCTCTTTTAGGTAGAATCTTACTACTTTCAGTGGCTACAAGTCACATTTCTAATATTTTTGTGCACATTATTGCGAGAATCCTTTTTTAAAGCACTAAGGGAAATATCAGTGATAATCTCATTGTATTAGACATTCATTACAGCTTAATGCTTAACATGCATAACACAATTACAGAGCCTCTGAATCTTCACGCCCAGCTGTGTTTGGCATGGAGCATCTCAGTGAGCAGGTTGTTGCAGGGCACCTCATTGTTTAGGTGTTTGCAGTACAGGTAGTCTTCAGCAGGGCTGCTGAGCGAGTGTAACTCAGACAAACACAGTAACAGATGAGCAAAGCGTCCAAGAAGGTGAGAAGAGGTGCACAGTGTGTACTCCAGCAGGGTTCCTTTTACCTGCTCCTGTACACTCTCTATGTACTGATGGTCTTCAAGCTGTATCACATCTGGTCAGTGGGGGAAAGGGGAAGTAGCAGCTAATGAATGCACATAGATCAAAGGTTGTCAAACCTTTTCATAACATGGAGTAAAGACTTGAGAATACTGAAGTATCAATTTCAGTTAACAGTCGTTCGTCCTTGTTTGTCTACTTGGCATGATTTACAGTTCACTGGTCAAACACCTTTATGCCCTCTTAGCAAGTTGCAAGTAGCAAATTATGCAAGGGCTCCCTCTTGTGTCATAGCAGGTGCTATTGTTTACAACTTTGATGTGAGGATGAGGCGGAACTATCCTTATGGTCACGAAAAGAGGAAATAAACAATGAGTGTGAATTGTGGGAACAGCAATCGGGTAAACTTATGTTCTCTCCTCTCCACGTCAGAAAATAACAGTAATGTTAAGATGCAGCAGTGTTGGAAGTAACATGTTACAACAGATTAGAACCCTCGGATTAGTTAGTTTAGAAATTCAAATAATCGGTTATTTAGTTACGTTTTCACATAAGCAATCCATTACCTTTAAAATGTTACCATATTTCTCAGTTTTCTTTTTCTGCATTAATTGAATGTTTGTTGAAACATGATGTAGTGTAGGTAAGAGACCAATTTTATTTTGTTTTATTGCCAAAGTCAAAAAATGCTTCTCAAAAATATAGTCAGTCATTGTTGCATTGTTCAGGCAAGTAATTATTGACTTGCATGAAAAATGTAACATTTGCTCTTTTACAGTTGGCACAGAATGCAGCAGTAAGACTTTTTACACATACTCACTGTAGGGAACAGATGACTCCAGTCCTGGCCAAATTTCACTGGCTCCTCAGACGTTTCAGAATTGTTAGTTACTGCGCAGCAGAGCTGCCAGGGCCCTTTTTGGGGTTCCCAATCTTGTTGATGTTGTTGTTGTTGTTGTTGTTGTTCCTCCTCCTTCTGCAGGCTTTTGTGCTAATAGTTTTGATGGTGGTGCTACAGCAATCGTCTAAAATTTAAGAGTGTTCATGCTACGACTTTGCTACTCTTATCAAAATGTAGGCCCAATTGAGCAAAAATGTTCATACATTTTGAGCTGGCAAGAATTATGAAGCCCATCACATTTTTCTCAAAAACTGTAAAACTCTTTGAAGCTATCTCCTCCTACAGTTTTTGTTCAATTGACACAAAACATCATCTTCAGACTGTCCTCCACCCTCCGATACTGCAAATTCTAAGTACCCAGTGTTCATCAAAGTAGTTCTGCCTCTGAGACAGCAGCGGAGGTAGTAACAGCACCAAATCGACATGTTATGTGCGTAACCCCCAACCAGGAGATTTAAAAGCAGTTAGCAGCAGTTAGCAACTAACTCAAAGAAGAAGAAAAACAACCGGAAATCTTTACAAATTGTGGGGAGACAACGCAGGGTTTGGGAGCTACTTACCCTCTGAGCAGATGACGAGATCATGCGCCACATAAGAGACGGTAAATGATTGTTATTGTCATGTTATTCCATTGTTTAGAAAGCGCTGCTCGTAAAACGTCACACTAGACTGCAACACTGCTATGTTACTCATCACACCTCTTTTCATTGCGGAATGCTGGCTTGCTATCTAAAATCACACAGTGGTGCGGCGTTATGACGCCATTGCTTTGTTCAGTGTAAATAAACAAAGGCGGTGTAGAGAAGGGTCTTCGTTGCAGTAATATTGCACAATCTCTATGTAAAAAGGGTGAGTGTGAAGCTAGCTGGTTTCTCACTTTGCGGGTAGCTTAGTGAGCTCATGACTTGCCTTGGTATCTAAGATTGTGATGCAGGTGATGCAGTATGAACATATTGTACCTAATCAGGCATTGTGCTGGGGACCCCCATTCTGTGTTCAGGGCCTGTGGCTATAGCCTTGGCCTCCAGGTCTTCCATAAAAAACCCACTCATGATGGCTGATAGTGGGTCACCCATTGCAAAACCTTCTTTTTGTCGGCAGATCTTCTGTCTGAACTGGAAGTATGTGGATTTGGTTACAATTTTTAGCAACTGGTATATGTCATCTACTGTAAGGTTATGTTTGTGTAATGTTCTGTCAGCTCTGAGGTGGTTCTGTATTATGTTTAGTGTGACATCTATAGGGGTTTTTGTGAATAGGGATACCACATCATGTGATATAAAAATTTCATCTGTCTCTACTTTGATTTTGTTCAGGCCATGAGCCAGTTGCTTTGAGTTTTTGTTGTTTTGTCAGGCCCAGGCATGGTTTTATTAGCTCAACTAGGGCTTTTGACAGGTTGTAGGTGACTGTTCCGATGCTGTCTACTATGGGGCGTAGTGGTGTGCCTTTCTTATGGATTTTGGGTGTGCCATAGATCCGGGGGGTGATGCTGGCAGTGGGTATGAGATGGTTGTACATGTCCTTTTCTATTTTTCCCTCATTCAGTAGTGTTTGAGTAAGGTCTTCAGTTTCCCTTTCTTTTCTTCGGTTGGGTCCTTTTTCATGGCTATTTGTTTTTGGTATTGTTCAGTGTCCATGACTACAGTGGTTCTTCCTTTATCTGCTGGTAATATTGTGATAGATTTGTCTTTGGCTATTGTTTGCATGGCTTTCCATTCTTCTCTTGTTATGTTTGGTGGCAGTAGTTTGGCTGATTTTAATATTCCTGCTACTTCGTTCCGTAGTTCTGCTTTCTGTCCCTGATCTAGTGTTTTTTGGCATGCTAATTCCGTGGCTAAAATGAAATCCTCGTATGGGATCTTTTTCGGTGTTATGGAAAAATTCAGGCCCCGCGAAAGTATACTGTGTTCTATTTCTGTTAATGTGCGTTTCGATAAGTTACATACCCATTTGTCCCTTGTTATTTCATCCATTTGTTTCTCTTTCTTTTTCGTTGAGGTTAAGTTTATTGATATGGTGTTTTTTGGTTCTTGTAAACTCCCTTTCATGCACACATTTCAGGTGTTCGTCCATGGCTTTTTCGATCTTGCTCACTAGAGGAAATTGTTGTTGAAATCCTCTCCTTTTCTCTGCTATCTGCATGTTGATGTTTTCAATCTTGTTTGCCGTGCATCGTATTCGCTCTTTAACAGAGTTCTGTTAAAATGCTCTCCTGGGTTGGACTGGGGATGATGCAGTGTTGTCCTTGAATGCTGTATCCCACTGTAGCTTTGTAGTTTCTTGAATTCATTCTCAAATTCCTTTCCCTGGTCATGGTGAATTTTAGCAGGGAAGCCAAACCTCAGAACAAAGTCATCAAAGATCTTACGTGCAGCTGTTTTGCCAGACCTGTTTGGTGTTGCATAAGCCTGTGCAAATTTTGTTAAGTGGTCTATGATTACCTGAATGTATTCCACACCACTTTTGCTTCTCTCCAAATGCAGATAATCTATGGAGATCATTTCAAAAGGTGCTGATGTTGTTATGCTTTGCAGAGGTGTCCTTGTTATTCTGTTTGTTTTTTGTTGCAAGCAAAAGCACACTTTGGTCACATGATGTTCAATCTCCTCTTTCATTCTTGGCCAAAAGAACCTTTCTCTGGCTGAAGGTATCATCCTATCAACTCCTAAATTACCAATTTCCTCATGGAGTTGATGATAGATCAGTGGCTCGTATTTTTCAGGAACCACAAATTGGGTGCGGGAGGTCATCTTTCGCCACAGTATTCCATCATTATGTAGATGAAGACGAGACCACTCCCTCAGAAAGCGTTTCATTGCCGTTGACTCTTTCATCTTATCTTTGTATCTCAGGTGTTCTTCTCTCTGAGCTGTCCGGATACTTTCGACTGGTATTGGTGGAACTGTATTTCCGCATGTGGTCAGTACATGTAGCACATCTACATTACATGTAATAGCTGAAATCCAGTCAGTTTTACCTTCATTCTGCATTCCTCCTCCAACTGCTGCAATATCGTCTGGTTTACACTCCACTGTGCATTCTTTTACTATTTTATCTATCTGCTGATTGACCGGATAGGAAGTCTGCATCACGGTTGACAGTTCCTGGTCTGTATTTCAGAGTGAAGCGAAAATCTGCTTGCTCTGACACCCAGTGATGCGCCAGAGCATTCAGTTTTGCAGATTTCATCACATACGTCAGGGAGTTATTTTCGCTGTACACTGTGAAGTTAAGGGCGTGGAAAAGGTAATCATGAAATTGCTCAGTTACAGCCCACTTCAGTGCTAAGAATTCCAGCTTTCCTGAATGGAGCCTGTAGTTCTTTTCAGCTGGAGTGAGTGACCGTGCTCCCTATCACTCTCAGTGTTCCCCCTTGATACTGATACAAGACAGCCTAAGGACCTTCCTCAGATGCATCAACATGTAACACAAATGGCTTCTGAAGATCAGGATAAGCCATTACTGGGGGGTCAGACAGTGTGTCATCCCGTCTCTCCAACACATGCTGATGTAACGCTGTCCACTCCACTGGCTGAGATGGGCACAGCTGGGGAGAACGACACCCTCAACTCATCTTTGTCCCTTTCTTTTCAGTCTTTGGGTAGGAAAGCTTATCATAAAGAGGAATAAATGATCTGTAGTAACCCAAGAAGCTAACCAGGGATCTCACCTCTCTGACTCTTTTTGGTTTTCTTTTTTTCAAAGCTTGAATAGCCGTTATCTCTGTTGGGTTCATCCGATATCCTTCCTGTGAGAGGACATGACCAACATAACAAACTTCTCTTTTAAATAAGTCACATTTGTTTGGTCTGAGTTTGATTCCACAGCTTTTGTGTCTCTGCAGCACCATTCTTATATTCTCCACATGTGAGGTCAAAGTCCTTATTAAACACCAAAATGTCATCAAGGTAAGGCACACACACACCTCATCTCTCATCTGGAAAGAGGCCAGAGCATTTGTCTCATCTCAGGGGTTCCTAAGCCACTCATATAATTCCCAGGGCGTGATGAAGGCAGTACATGCTTGGTTCTCTTCACTGACAAAGCCCTGATGGTATTGATCAAGCACAGTGAACCATGAGATTCCTCCAAGATTCTCCAAAATTTCCTGGATTCTTGGATGGGGTGTCGATCAGGGTGTGTCTTTTCAGCTTTTTAGCTGTCAATCATCTACACAGAGACAAATAGAAGAGTCCTTTTTCCTTACAATCACTATCGATTATGAGTAGGAAGAGGTTGACGTCTGGATCCATCCTCTACTGACAAGGTCCTGTATGTGTTTTTTTTACTTCATCATATAGATGGCGAGGGACGGCATTGTATGTCTTTGTAACTGGGATGTCATCCTTAAGATGTATTGTCATTGGAGCATGCGGAGCCTGGGCAGTATCTGTTTTTCAGTATCTCTGTTTTTATCAGCTGGATGAGGGTGAAACACTGGTACCTTTGATGTCCGTAGGTATGCTGACTTCCAATGACTGGGGTGTGCTGAATCTGCTGATACCGTGTTATCTTGAAGGAAGTAATGGGATGACAGATGGAGATAGTAAACCCAGATAGTAAACCCCGTCCCTCTAAACGGAGCCACTTGACACTGGAGGGGAGATTTGCTGAACTTCAGAGAAAAAACGTCTTCATATGGCAGTCGAAAACCTCACCCTTCCATGCAACCTTCTAGCCATCCAAGGAAAGGGAAGACAAGATGGACTTTGTCCTGGAAGCTTTTTATTCTGATTGCAGTGTATTCCTGACAGTGTTATCCCTACCATTCGGTGTTTGGATGGAAAAGATGAAAGAAATTGGTGAAGGAATCCTGTCTCTCTTTCGCAGATGTCACAACTGGAATGACACTCTGCAAGTGAAAAAAACTTTATCCTTTTAGGCCACACAGTGCAAGATGGCGCCACGAGAGTGGCAGCTAGTTACAGCAGCTCTGACCTCTTTCTATGCTTTTAGTGTATTTTTAGTGTTTTTTCGTGCTCTTTTTTGCACTAATCTCACTCGTTCGCATGCAACTACGGATGTGCAACTGGTGAGACTAGTTATATGTCTCTTACTCATTTTTGGACTCTTCAAAACTACATTGGGAGACCCACTCAGCCATGGCTTGATTGTTTACACTTGCGATCAGCTGTTGGCACTGTGCAATACGAGGATACTCCCTGAGGAAAGACCCGAGATCCCAGAGGAGCTACGGAGAAGGAGGATGGGATGCAGAGCTGGAGCAAAGCGCAGAGAAAGGAAAAGACAGTACAAACCATCTATACCGTCTGTTATTATGGGGAATGTTCGATCTCTCCCTCCTCATCCCTGGTGACTTTAATCATGCTTCGCTGTCTTCTACTCTCCCCACCTTCACCCAGTATGTTCAATGCCACACCAGGGACAATAAAACGCTGGACTTACTGTATGCAAACACAAAGGGTGCATACAGCTCATCCCCCCTCCCCCCACTGGGCCGCTCAGACCACAACCTGCTTCATCTGCTCCCTGCCTACATACCTGTGGTGAATAAACAACCGGCCACCATTAGGTATGTGAGGAAATGGTCTTAGGAGACCAGTATGGCGTTAAGGGACTGCTTTGAAACCACCGACTGGGAAGTGTTGTGCAGTCCACACAGGGAGGACATTGACAGTTTGACTCACTGCATTACGGACTACATAAACTTCTGTGTGGAGAACAATGTGCCGACCAGGAAGGTGCGGTGTTTCTCCAAAAACAAACCCTGGGTGACCCCTGAACTGAAAACCCTGCTGAATGAGAAGAAGAGGGTCTTCAGATCAGGGGACAAAGAGGAGCTGAGGAGGGTTCAAAAGGAGCTAAAAAAGGAAATAAGAAAAGGCAAGGACAGCTACAGGAGGAAGTTGGAGGAGCGCCTGCAACACAACAACGTGAGAGAGGTGTGGAGGGGCCTGAAAACAATCTCTGGCCACAACAAAGACAGTGGGAGGGGCCCTGAGTCCAGAGAGCCGGAGTGGGCAAATTAACTGAATCTGTTTTTCAACAGGTTTGATTCTGCCCCCACTCCCTCCCCCACCCACCAGAGCATAGTACTGTCACCTTCACACACTCTCGGGCACATTTCCTCCCCCTCCCCCAGGACAACAGGGACATCAGCTGCTCCCTCACACTTTTCAACCCCTCTCCACTCCTCACTCCCCACAGACCCCCACAGACCCCCACAGGCTTCACCTTGGCAAGTGCCACTCTCATGTCATTTTCGCAACAAAGTCTGTTCCTTTTCTTCGTTTTTATGTCCAG
>JBBPCS010005441.1:0-34526 GCA_037974645.1 Hollardia meadi
CTCTAATTGCCTTCCACACTTATTAAATACTCTACAAAGACAAATCCTTTTGTCTCCCGTGTTTCTTCTCATCTCAGGTAAAAAGGAAATTACCCTCCCATTACATTTATCATTTGAGACGTTGTTATACAGTACATATTTTGATGAATAAAATGTATTCATCTTGGTTTTCTTCTCCAAATATTATGTTTAAACTGGGGGTTTGTTTAAAACCTGACTGAAAATTAACTGATTAACTTTGTGATACTAAATCATTAGTATTGGACATCAGACTTAAAGCACTTTCTAGTAAACAAACAAAAGTTATGTTTACATTCAGCATTTCTCAACGCAACACATTGTGTCTATCCTTAAGGGTCTAACAAACATATTGAATCCATTTACTTCCTTATAAATTATTTACAAAGCTGTTTTTATTGGAGCTTGAAACCTGCATTCTTTATATGTTTGCTAGCTTGCGGTCTTCTTCCTTTGCTCGCATATTGCTGTGATTATGCCACCTGTAGATTAGTGGAATAGTGTTAAACCACAGGCAGGTTTAGGTTAGTTTCAGGTTGATTATACACTGACAAAATATTTCCACAAATAGAGCCCCTAAATCCAACACACCAGTCCGTGAATTTATGTGCTGCCGGCATGCAGAGTGTGATAGATTCACAGTGACAGAGGACGTAAACAGAGTGAGTTCATGCCCGACACACACAAAAACCAAACGTCCCCCAGAGTGCACTCAACTCAACTCAACAAATCCCAGTGAGCGACCCTGTGCTCAGCTTGTGGTCAAAGGTCACACTACTCACATCGAAGGTCATCTCTAGGACATTCTTGGGGATCTGCATGATGCCCGAGTCTCCCAGCTCTCCTGACACACACACCCAGGGGTTGGAGGTGGTCATGGCGTTGCTCAGCTTCTTGATGGGGATGATAACGACTCTGTACGGGATCACTGCAGGTGAACAAAATATGTCAGCGCCAGAGCAGAGAAATAAACACCAGCATGCTAATGTATGGTTAGCTAACTGGGTCGATTTTATTATGAAATCACAGATTCAGGGCAAACACACTGCAGCAGAGAAGAAACAGAATAACAGATCACACAGTACAGCAACAGAGACTTGAAATCACCACCTAAACAAACACTGTACATGTCTGCCTGTCTACAGTCATTAATGTGAATGAGAGGTTCAGCTGGTCCGTGTGCAAACACAGAGATGAATAATACATTGTGTTTTAAAGCTTTGATTAAATTGTACATACATCCTCATGCTTTATTCACACTAATAGCTCAGACAGTCATCGATCCACATTCAGCTCTATCCATCCAGCAGCTGACATTAACCAAATAACTAGAAGAAGAGTGAGCAGGAAGAGGAGTTTCTGGAATGGCTGTAGATGTTTCCCAGGTGGGATGTGGTGCTTTATAGATAGACAGCTTTTTTTTTTTGTCCTAACGTTTTTGTAAAGAATTAATAATAGAATAAGTGAATCAGGATTGGCCTTTAATTAGATAAGCTATCAGGCAACAGATTGCCATAAAGAAATGCCTATATAAGAGTTGTTTACTGCTTTTAATCATGAAGATTTCCTCCTCACCTACAGTATGTTTTCTGACATTTGACTTTCTGATGCTGAAATCTTGTGCTTCAGTCACCTCAAATACATACAGAGCTAGTCAGTCTGTGAATCTAGACTCAGGTTTGGATTTAACGGTGAAGCTCAGCTGTGGTCGAACAGAGGTGAGACGTCGTGTGCAGCAGACGGAGAACTCACTGATGGTGGTGAAGACGCTGGTGAAGCAGAAGTAGTCGACGGCGTTGAGAGAGAGCAGGTGGAAGAGGAACTGCTCCTTCTCCTCCTCACAGCGCAGGAAGGCGTAACGCTTGTACAGCTTCCTGTAGCACACAGCACACCACAGCCGGGTCAGGTCAGGTTCAAATACAGGAAATATCATCGAATGCTTGAATATATCATCAGCTGCTCAAACTCCACAGGTACCAGTCGGTCAGAGTCACACTGATGACTTCATAACAACGAAAACAATACAGAGGCAGACAAAATAAACGTGTTGGTCTGGTGATGCATAGCCATGTCTTATTGGTTAACAACTCACGTAAGCAAGCTAAGTATCTTTTCCTGCTTTTAAAACTCATCAAATTTTATAAAGAAAAGTTTGTGATAAAAAAAAGAATTGGTTAAACTTTATTGAGATTATGATGGAGGACAGTACTGCTGTACCACCTGGCAGTATACTTCAAACAAAACGCTGGATTTATGTATTGACTGGAGCAGTTCATGGTGAATGAGCTGCACTCTTAACAGACAAAGCTCTTTACAATCATCCATCCATCCAAACACACACACACGCACGCACGCACGCGCGCACACACACACACACACACACACACACATTCTGATTTTTGGAATCAATCAGTATTTTTGGTCCGACTGTGCCTAAAATAAATTAATTCAAACTGGGCTACTCTGGCTTATAGACACGCCCCTCTCAGTCTGCAGTCACCACTCCGGGGTCTCATTCAGTATCTGATTGGTTACACACCACGAGTAATAATCTATCAACAGTGAATAATCTGAATCCGCAAAGTAACTAATGACTAAACTTATAAAGTAAATGTATCAGTAATATTTAATGTGTAATATTTGTCTTCAAAATGTAGTGCGGTACAAGTATAAAGTTGCAGAAATACCAAAGTAGAATACCAGCATCTAAAAACTGTTCTTTAGCACAGTCCTTGTGTAAATTGGACTGGTGTTACATTACATCGTTGGTTATTCTAAATTTTTCACTGCATGTGTATATCAGTTCCAGATATCAAGCACACTTGGACATGTGAACCACCAACCCTGCGATCAGTGGACGACCCTCTCTACCTCCTGAGTGGGGTGCTCAGCTCAACTTTATTGGTCCCCAGTATCATGGGGACACTCCAATCTTCTCCACTTTTTTTTTTTTAAATTGAACATTTTGAACTGCGTTACTGGATAAAGTGAAACATCCTACTTGTATTTAAAAGTCTCAGCTTTGTGTGGTCTTTCTGAGTTTGTTTTCAAGTGCAGCTTAAAAGTGTTCATCTGCTCCACAAGCAGCAGGTGGCAGCAAAGAGCACATTCGGGCTTGGCTAAGCACAATGAGACAAAGACAAAGCCACACTTGAAAGCTTACTTGGACGAGCCACACAAAGGTGAGATTTATGCTGTGCCTGAAGTGTTTTCAAACAGTACGTATGGCTTTCACAAGAGAAAAGACTTGAGGGACGAGGACAGATTATCTGGTTTGCCCTGATTAATCGTCTGGGACATGAAATGATATTAGTACAGCTGCAGCTCAGAGAAGAATCTCAACTACCAATGACTGAGTGTGTATGTGTGTGTGTGTGTGTGTGTGTGTGTGAGTTTGTTTGATCACATGAGTGCTCACTTGGTTAAGGCTTGTCGGGACAGCAGCTGTTTGAGGTGCTGAGAGAGCACCTTCTTCTCCAGGGACAGACGGATCCAGGCCCTGGCTCGTCCCACATCTGTCTTTATCTCTGACATACTCTGGATGTGCCTGAGGAGACACATGATGGGGAGACACGAGAGAGACGGATGAAAGCTCAGACAAACAAGAACTAAAAAAAAATCCCCCCTCATCACTCTGATGTCTTCCATTTGGCTGCCTTATCTGCTTTTACTTCAGTTACTACTGTGTGTGTGTGCAGTCAGTCCTCTTTCAGGACTCCATAGTAAAGATAAGGTTTTCTGGTCCAGGTCCATATTTCACATACTACGCTTAATATTTTCTACGTGTTATGTACTCGTGTAAAATTACAATTACTTCTATCGACTGTATATATGAGACTTAGTTCACATCTGTCTGTCTGGTTTTTGCTCTTAAAAGTGTTTTTTTATAGCTTAAATCAGGGTTGGTTTTGGGCTATAGACACCAGATTGACTTGATTTTATTCCTTCATTTCCCATATACAATATCCCAGATATAATAACACCTATGGGGCTTTTCAATACTCATGTATATATCCATCTCCATTACAACAGGGCTACCTGTCTGAAGGTTTGTCTTTTCCTGCTGATGCACTTGTGTTAAGTGTATAACGTTTAAAAGCAGCAGGCCGATCGAGGCTGTGACATAAAATAACTGCTGTAAAACGGTGGATAAACGCGTTTCATTTCCCCTGTTTTTTGCTGTGAGGAGAGCTAAAAAGGTGCAGTAAAATATCTGTTGTCTGCATCTAACATCTTACTGTGCTTTCTAACTATACATGTACTCTTCCCCCTGCAGTATTATTAAAGAATAAAAACCTCCACTAATTCAGTGTTAAACACATCATTTTTGAAAACTTCTTCACAATAAAGGTGCCCTGTTATTTTTGTTATCTAAATTTATTATGAAGCAGCTAAATCGGGACATGTTGGGTATTTATCAGCAGTAACTTAACACGAATCCTACAGCTGAAAGCGAACATGATAAACAGTCCAAAACCCACAAAGGATTCAGTTTCCTATCACAGAAAACAAAGAAGTGCAGCAAAACCTGACCTCAGAAACAGAAACAGAATGTTTGGCATTTTTGCTTGAGAATTTACTGCAACAATTCAAGAAAACAGAAGCCAATAGAGGTGCTCAGTGCAGAGAAAAAAAGAAAAAATAACCTGGCTGTCTCAGGTTTCAGACAGCAGTTTATGTATTTATTTTTCTGAAATCAGTTA
The DNA here is from genome assembly GCA_037974645.1 of Hollardia meadi. Taxonomy (NCBI): domain Eukaryota; kingdom Metazoa; phylum Chordata; class Actinopteri; order Tetraodontiformes; family Triacanthodidae; genus Hollardia; species Hollardia meadi. Next base: position 4,722 of record JBBPCS010005441.1, read on the forward strand.
CTGCATGTGAGATGTAATCTCTTCCATTACCTCTTTCAGTAATGATTCGTAAAATTTCCCTTTCAAACATGACTGAACCCAGAAATGTGAGATACACATGGGTGACAAATGAAAGGCACTCCCCCATGAGGTGTAGTTCCACCTCCACCCTCCAGAGCAGCTTCAATGCAAGGGTCTCAACAGGAGGGAGTTCTTCAAGTCACAAGTTTGATTCTCTAACCAGTAGTAGGTTACTGCAGCTGTTTCTGCAGGCCGGTAACTGAGGACAAGTTGTGGAATTCTACTGACAACTTAATGAGGCATCTTGCATCACTGGAGGACAGCAGCACACACCTCATATCCTGTATGAGAGACACACGAAGAGACGACATCGCTATGGAACAATCAGACTTCCTCCTCTCAGGGACATGTGACACTGCGGAGGAAAAACACAGGGGATGATGGCTTTGTTACACTCAGAAATGTGTGTTAGACAATGCAGGACAGACACTGGGTGGGTGTGTGTGATACCTGGCAGCTGCGCCTGCTGCTGCTCCAGCTTCTCCTCTCGGGCCTGGTAGTGCAGCAGGTGGGACCACAGGGCCGACTTCCCCTAGAAGGTCAGAGAAAGTGTGTGTCAGAGGACCAAAATGACAGTGCATGAACGAACGAACGAACGAACGAACGCACGCACGTTCACGGATGAAGGGAGATATTATGCACTCACAAAGAGGATTTATCCAGCAATAACCTCTTAGCCTTAATATCCAATATGGTCATAAATACCTGATCAACCACATTGTGTTCAATTGACTGTACAGTATATATAGATGGACGACATGAGAGCTCCCCGAAAGTGAAGCCAAAACATATTGATCGCCCTCTGGTGGCTGGCTGCAGTATAGGTCATAAACCCCTCCGTGCTTGATGATAGGACATGGGTCAAATTAAAAACTCAAAGTACACGTCAAAATTTTTTCCCAAAGATGGTTTCTGTCATTTTAGGTAGTTCTTATCGTTATCTTATTGTTCAAGTGTTCATTTTTATGATTCTGGTTTTAATTTGTTTTTTGATGAAAAAGGGGGTGAAACGTCATGATTGACAGCTGAGCCCTGCTTGTGATCTAGTCGGGTGGGTGTATGGGCGGGAACTCGATACCGCTGCTCCGCTGCCCGATCACTACGGCGCAGACTCTGGCTCCAAATGACGTCATCAGCGCAAGATGGCAGCGCCCGTATCTGGGATATTTTGGCTTCATTTTGTACAGTGGGAGGAAGTGGAGACACGTCGGCCATCTTTATTTATGTCAAAGGTTCAGCATGAGTGGATGTGTGTCACTAGATCTGCTTTCTCATGAATGTGTGTGTGTGTGTGTGTGTGTGCTGACCTGTTTGACCTGCAGCCCGTGGCTCCAGATCCTCTCCAGCAGGTCACACAGGCTGGCGATCAGAGTGTTCTCCTCCAGCCCGGTGATGTTGGCCTCACCGTGGCCCAGCTCCACCGCCTCTCGGCCCATCTTCTCCACCAGCATCCGCTTGGTCTAAACACACACACACAGACCGATACACACACCGATAACTATATGTTTGAAGGGAAAGTCTGTTTATGTGCCGTTTTCAGGTATTAGGCTGGCATTTTATTTTATTACTGTTGAAGAGCGCCAGTGAACAACATAGTTTCAAATATTTCTGGAAGACAGAGGATTATGTTATTAATGTTCTATTTCAAACTGACTTATTTTTGAAATAATGATAAATAACGAAGCCAAACAATCCAGAAAATAGATGGATGGATGACTGAATCAAATAATTCTATTAAATTGAGAGGAAACTGATAAAGAAAATTCATAAAGAAGTAAAAAGTGGTACTTTAAAATTTGATTAACTTAATCAACTAATGCTTGATGTGGGGGTGGGCGGTGTCTGATATCACTCCTGGTTCAGGTGTTTAAAGTGACAGTGAATCACCTGAATAAAGGGGTGCTATAACTAATAATCCACATTTTTATATTATATTATGTATTTGTATCTCAGATGTGAATTCTTCGTCTGATGTTCCCAAACTTGGCGAAAAGACATTTCTGATATCTGATGTTGATGAAACATGACAAATTACATTTGCCCCTCCCTGCAGGCATTCACTCGTGAGAGATGACACCCCTCAGAGCTTTGAGTTTATGTGAACCACATGGGGTGTGTGACTGAGGAAAGGTGTCAGGAGGTCAGTGATGCATCACAGCTCCTCTCTAAGTGCAGGGACATGCTGTGCTTGTATGATTCACCTTCATGCGACACTCCTTCAGCAGCCCCTCCACAAACTTCCAGTTGGTCTGGGCGATGACGGCGGGAGACAGATCGGACAGTTTGGGCTGTCGAAGGTTCTTCCCCAGGCTGCGGGCCTCCTGCATGTACTTCTGCAGATCGAACAGAAGCAGTCTGATCAGACCTGAGCGATACAGTCATTAAGAGAGATGCTTTATCTGTTGCATCTTATCTCTTTTTTAACGCACACAAGCTAAAGGTTGAGGCGTTAAACCTCAGAGTCCACACACTGTGGCTGTGGCTTAAGACTGTGCTCGCTTCCATCTGACACAGATATTTATCTGACTGCAAAGAGCTGTGTCTCACTGTCCGTTTCCCTGCTGTCATTACAAACGGGAAAAAAATGATGCTGCTTTATAAAACGGCCAAGGACGGACAAATAAAGACCCCTCAGCAACATCATTCTGTATTAATGACGACCATCTTATTTAGGAGCAAAACTCATCATATCATTTCAGTACTAATTGTGTTTTCACTACTATCATAATAAACAGCTCACAGTTTAAGAATGTTATTTAGGGATGCGCAATATTTATCACAGATAAATTATTGGCCCGATAATGGGAAATATTATTGGCTATCGGCTGATAAAGAAATTTTAGCCGTTACATGGAGCCGATAAGACGAAACCAAGGCATATAAACACTCCAATACAGTAGGTGGCGGTATGCACCTCAGAGCCACGCAGTGTGGGCTAGACAGTCGAACATGCCGTGCATCCCTAGCTCTATTGTCATAATGACTATAGCTTGTGATTTCTTCTTCAGTGAGAAGATGTGAAAATCCAACACTTCATAGGACTGTTTTTGTGTGAGTTAACAGGAAAGGATGTGACACAGGAGACAAGTGAAGGCCAGGCGGTGTGTGTGTGTGTGTTAGGAGGTGAGCAGGGTTCCCACTGAAGCCATAACTGAAGCGCTGCTTTTCCACAATGTGGGCTCAGAGGGCGGAGGGTCACACCAGTGTTGAGAACAGTAAAATTTTAGGCTTCAATCAGTTTATTTCAGTTGCTTATCAGTAAGCCTGCGGAGGTGAAGTAAATGTGCGCAGTGCTTTCAGAAGAGTTAAAATTGCTAATTTGCGCGTCTTGACAGTGCTGACCTTCGAGGGAACAGAGATCCAAAGGGTCAAACTAGCCAATTCTATATAACTCTGCTATATTTGTGTGTAAACTGCTTTACTTATTATTATTATTATTATTGTTAATATCTCTTATTATATTACAAAATAATAGTTATTGAAGCTACCACCATCATTAACAGTAGTAATATTTCTATAGCTGTTATTACGGTTGCTATGCATCCGTGTGTGTGCCTGTCTCCCTCGTCTTCTCCCCGCATCTTCTTGTTTGAGCTTTAAGGTTAGCTAGCTTAGTTAGCTAGCCACTCATCTATGAGTAGATGCAAAAAAGTTCCTACGTGAAACTGCACACAACAAGGTCTGTGGATTATCTTGAGTAACCGGGTCATGATTTCTAGAAAGAGACATTGCTGTTGAGTTTTTTTAAAAAGTATTTTATTGGTGCTTTGAGCACCACAAGTGAAGTGCCATCTAGTCCCATTATACTGGAGAGAAGGCAGACATCTCTACAGCTGATATCTCGCACCTCACATCAAAGCAATCTAGATGGATAAATAGAACTACAGGAAAGAGGAAAAATATGCATTTTTGATTTTAAGGTGAACTCTCCCTTTAAACTCAAAACTCCACAACTGAAAAGTGTCAGGAGGGAAATATAAGAATTGAATTGCACAGAAAATGTGTGTACAGAGCGTTTCAGTAAAACATTTAAACAGGTGGGAACCCTTGGTAAGAGTATAAGGTGGGGGTCCACAACACAGGCAGCTCCTCCACATACCAGGCAGGATGCAGAGGCAGATTTTTTAGGCGGTTTGATAGGTGGAGGGGACGCATTGTCCCACTCCCAAAATGCCATGGAGTTCTGCAGGACCAGACAGCCCTCCACCTGCTGAGGAGGAGGAGGAGGAGGAGGAGGAGGAAGAGGGGTACAACCCGACCCCAGCCCGACCGGCACAGGACGCACGAGCGAGAAGACAGGAACAAAAGAGAAGAATGGAAAAGAAAACAGAAGGCAGCATGCACATGAAGTCTTTAAGAAGGACGAAAAAGAAACAAAGAAAGCTCAAACAGGAATTCAGTTACAGAACAAAAACCAACTAAAATATGACGCCATGAGACATACAGAGAAGATGAACACATGCTTGTACACTATGTAGTTATGTTAGAGAACAGAGGAGGGGACGGGGCAGGTTATGGGATGGATGTGAGGCGATCTTTCTACCTCTTTCAGGTCGTTGTCAAGGTTCAGGTGCTCTGTTTGTTGTCTGTGACGGTCTTTCCTCCGCTGAGCTGTCGCCGTCCTATGAGACCACCTGCAGTTAAAACAATGTGTGATTAGACAAAAAGATTAGACAATGCTATTCAAAGGAACCGTCTTCCCCTGAGTCAAATAGAAGAAGAGGAATTGAATAATTTCTTGTGTCTGTTTGATGCAGCAAAGTAAGTAACACTTTAGAAAATAACCACATTGGTTCTTTCAGATAAGAAGATTGTTACCAGTCTCATGTCTGTGTGTTAAATACAGAGCTTGAGTCAGGACATGGTTGGCCTAGCTTAGCATAAAGACAGGAGGCAGGGTATAGAGCTAGCCTGGTTCTGTCCAAGGTGAAAGAAACGCAGAGCAGAGGTGCCCTGGTGGCCAAGGAGTGGAGGGGTTGACCATAAAGTGCATCATGCCCGGTTTGTGTTCAACCAGGGACCTCTGCTGCATGTCATTCCCCATCTCTCTTCCCTCATCTCCCGTCATCTCTCTGCTGTCAGCAGTCCAATAAAAGGGCAACTATTGCCTTATTTATTTTTTAAAGGTGTAATTTTTTAAAATAAAGCCAGAATTTGAAGGTACCTCTAAAAATATAGGGGGCAGCATATCACCAGAGTAACCACCAACTGCTCTCACGTTACTGTCTGCTGGAAGTTAGTTCTCTTGTAATTGTTTTTTTAGTTGTAGCTATAGCAACTGTTAGCTCAGTTAGCAGTGGAGCTAGTGGCCCTACAGCTCACTGAAGTCTGCCAAGATCACGGCCTCGGATCACAGGGGGAGTCATCACAGGCAGCTGGGCTAACCTCAACCGGGCTCTGCAGCCTGAATATGGCTGGAAGCCAAATGGGGAACGGACACAGCCTTTGAGACCAGTGGAGCCCAGTTTGATGACAGAAGATACAGTACAGTGGTGATTTACAGCGGCTCTGATGAGGACTATGACTTCGGGGACGACAGGACACAGCAGGCGGGGACAAGAGAGAGGTGAAGCTGCAGAACAGAACCTGCTGTTTGTATACATCTCCCAGCTGAAACTACAGGGGCGCTATTGGACTATCGCCTCTAGAGGTACAAAGTGGTATTACGAGACACGATGGGCTGGGGCTAGCTGGTTAACATGCTCAGGAGATATCTCTGCAACACAATACATAGACGTCTTTGACATAACGTCAACACTGCTGTTTCTTCACATTCTGTCGATAATGTTTGTTCAGTTATGTTTTAAACTAAAGTTAAGGCCATATCTTACAAATTGTACCTTTAAATATTTTTCTTTAGCGTACTTCTTAGATAGATACTTAAAAGAACAGTTTTGTAGACTAAGAAACTTCACCCAATGTTCCATCGGCATGAGGGTGAACTGTTCTTTTAATTAATCTCCAGGGAATCTTTTTAATTCTTTTTTTAATTAATCCCAAGGGAAATTCAAGTGTCAAACAGTACAAAGTAAATAATAACAACACTGAACACTGAAAGAGCACCAATACACGTTTCCAATTACAAGTAATTAAAGAAACACATATTGTAAATAAGTAGGGGAATAAAATGTAAAATCTGTAGATAAATCATCTTGAAGACACTATAGGCTGTTTCAAAGCACATGTTCAGTATTTCTGCTGAATGTTGCCCTGTGTAGTGTAGACCTTAGTCATTTGCTTTTAATGAAAAGTGCATTCTTAAATACAGCAAAAGAGGGGTTTTCAGGCGACTACTGCATGACACATGCAGCACTTGGTGTTTACTCACTTGTTATTGGTGGGCCCCGTGTTGAGCACGTCGGCCTGCAGTTTGGGGAAGAACCCCTGCTCGTATTTGCCCTGACCAATCTTCATGTCCAGCAGGTGCGGGTGGATGGCCGTGTGGTCGATCTTCATCAGCCGCTGCTCAATGGCCTGAGCTGGAGGGGAGACAGATTCCATTCAGACAACACTCTGAGCAAGACGTGTTAAACAAATAAACACGTTTCCTCAGTTTTAATGCATACAACGTTTAGTTTTACTGCGGTTCATGTAATCATAAAAAAGCCAGTGCACAGAAAACTTTTCTTGTTCTTGTCTAATTTTCTTGTTTTATCCATCTTTTTAATCTGTTATGATGGCATTGCCGAGATTTGAGAATATAGCAAAATTACTGAAATAATAAATAACATATGGTCAAATGATTACCCATGATCACCTTCATTTTGTCTTCCAAATATGTTGGTCTCACCTGATGGTTTGTTTACAACTCGTCATCATGTTTCCTGACCCACCAGGTCTGTTTTTGTTTGATCTCGGCAACATGGCAGGTACAAGGAACGATGTCCAAAATTACAAACATTAAGACTGAAGTCGTAATAAACCGGAATTATCCTTTGGTTTGACTATGATGCAAGCTGGTGTGCTCACGTGGATGAGGATGACAAAGACAGGTGGCCAGTGTTTAGATAAAAACCACACAGGGACTCCGCGTCCTTCACCTGCTTTATCTTCTCCTAACAGCAACATTAAACATTGCATTCTTATCAACTGTGTGTCAGTGCAGCTTTGCTTGTCGTTAAACTGTCTGGGTTGTGTTGCCCTGCCAGAGCACTGAGCTTGGCTTCTGACTGAACTTCTCAGACAGTATTAATCAGCTGTGGAGCGAGCAGTGGAGTGAGTCACCACATGGTGGGAAGGCCTGCCGATTGTCTGGGTAATTGGGAACCTGCATGCATCATCGACCCCAAACGAGCAATTTAAACTTAACATGGCTCGGCCCATTAGCATGAAACAGTGTGGGTCACAAGCAGATGACATGCACGGATATATGAGACAAAAAAGAAAGAAAGAAAGAATACAGGAAACAACTCTGGGTGAAATGATAATCCTGACCACAGAAGAAGATAATAATCTGAGTTATGAAATGCTGCAAAACTGAGAGTATTGAGCCAAACTGAAAGTTGATACAATCACTGTGCGGTCTGTCCAATATAACTAACAGCTCCGTTGTTCTGAATCATAACTATATCTCTGATATATCAGTCCTAAAGAGTTTATACGGCTGTTTCAGTATGAATTTATAACAGGGATGCATTTACCTGCTTCTTTGGCTGATACTAAAAAGATAATCAATGATTTTTTGTATTTTAAAAAGAAGTTAGTGAGTATGTAGAGAGCAAAGATGGATGATCTCTGATGAACCCTTGTGGAACATGTATTGTAAATTATAATCATGTTTTCTTCCTCTGAAACTGTAAAAAACAAAAAAACAAAAAAAAACATCCACACTGGAGACGACATGTTCGGCTCTCTAGTCTACACCGTGTGGCTCCTGAGTGCAACAATCTTGTAACAGTATGTTTAGTTATAGAAATAGTTCCACCTTTTAAGAAATATGCTTATTTGCTTTCTTTCCAAGAGTGAGATAAAAAAGATCAATATCAATCTCATGTATGTGGTTTTAAGTTACACTAAACAATAGTTTTATACTAACAATGGAAAAAAATAACTGTTTAAATTAAACAAATGAACCAATCACACATAATTTCCCGTTTGGTCCTTAATCTTATACTGTATACAAGTGAACCTGCTCTCTTACAGTTGTACAGAACACTAATAAACCACAAGCAGCCTGAGTCCTAAATCTGACCTCCTGCCTCACACTGCACATTCAACCAATTAAAGGCTTAACAAAGGGAAAGCCAAGCAGCACTAATTGAGAAAATAGGGAAAAAGAGAAGAACTGACCAAACACTCTTGCAGTACGATGGTTTCAGAGAATGTGTGCTTGTGCTGATGTGAGAGAGAGAGAGAGTGATGGAGTGTTTGCTGTGTTGGGAGGTCACTGGGGAGGACTGAGCTGCTTCCAGACTAATGAGAGACAAGAGGAGAAGGAGAAACGGGGGAAAAGGCAGAGAGATGGATGCAGAGTGTTTGTGTGTTTTTAAATTGCATGGTGCAGCGCAATCCTGTTTGACCTCGCCTAATGGACGATTGGTATGCTCTGAAGGACGGACAGATGTGTACAGCATGCTGATCAATGAGCTCCTTCCCTGCTGCCAGTTAATACTGCTACCTCCCTGGTGTGGATAAGCCTCTCCAAGAACTGTTGTTCCAATTTTAATCACGTTTCCTGTGAACAAAGCCACACTCAAACACCCCTGAGCACTCACACCTCTCCCTACCGAGCTTACCAGACTCCTTGAGGATGGAGCACCTCTGGTAGCTGGATGATCGGAGGCTGGGAGCACGGACGTTGTAGAGGCGCGCCTTGTCGATGCGAGCGTCGAACACGCGGAGCAGCGGTTCCTTCTCCTCCCACTGGGACATGATTTTGTTGTCGATGAAGGTGGCGAACATCTGCGTCTCGATGAAGTGGGAGAGGAAGGGCAGGTAGGGTTCCGGCTGGTCGGACAGGAACGAGGCCTGGAGCAAACACGAGCACGGAGATACAGAGATATACAGTATGTGCTGTCAGGTGAAGTTTATTCAGACAACACACAAAAAAAGCACATAGCACTGATTCCATCATTGTGATCACCTCTTCACATCTTCTAATGCTTCACGAAGAAATGCTCAAACACTACTGTGAGGCAGATACAGGACGTTTGGAGTGTATATGAAGTGCAGCGCTGTGGCTGGGGCTAATTGGACCTGGATATCCTAAATAATAAAAATATATTTTCAAAACTTTTATTTTTAGATGGTGAGATAATGGAGAATGGAGAAATGCACACCAACGTTGGAGAGGTGCTGACCACGGTAGCAGTCCATGTGTGGAGAAAAAATATAGTCACACACTCCAGATAGGATCTTGGCTGTAGTTCTAGACGCTTATTGTTTACTGAGATTTCTTTATATAAACTTTTGACCTATTGCTTAACCTAACACGGATGTTTTTGTTCTTTTCGTTTTGTGATACATTTCTTTTTAATGTGTTTTTCCATATGATATGCGACTCAGGGAGCTTTCTTGCCCTTCCTACAAGACATATCCTCCACAGGATAGGACACACATGCTTGCTATCCCATATTTAAAGTCTGGGGGTTTGTCTTTGCCCCTCATTACCATTACCTTTCTCCATCGTCAAATTAACATTTGAATACACACTAAAGGATAAAGAACATGTACCTTACTAAAAAAGAAAAAGACAACATTTGTTAGGCTGCCACAGCCTGTTACAGGATATTTTAAAATCAAATATTACTAACAGTCTTATAATATGCTACTGCAAAAGGCCAACTTTGAAATAACAGCTGTCCCAACAAAGATTTCACTTCAACTAATGCAAATAACTAAGAATATGCGGTACAAATTTCCATCTATTCTCAACAGCAAACCTATTTTCATTGCTCTGCAGTAGACGGCATTACCACAGTTTCTCAAGGGAAATGAACTGCATGTTGGATGCAAACCCTGCCATTTACAATCCCCACACTGCTCTGAATGCAGCTCATAATTCATCACACAGCACATAACATGTCAAACTGAATTGGTTTTCCCGTGTTACACACACACACAATCCAATTTCACCCTCATGTAATAATTCAATGACCATTTCCCAGCTCTCTCTTCTCACTGAAAGAAACCTCTCTTTGGACACAGAGGAAGAAAAAAATAGAAAGAACTCTATGTGTTTGTGCTTGATTTCATCACCTTGTCGAAGTTGTGCATCTGCTCCCTGTTGGTGAGCCAGGACTCCAGGTCCGGGGCGCTCTGGATGACAAAGGCTTCGTAGTCGGCAAACATGGTGGTGAAGCGGCTGGCGAACACCTCCCTCAGCTGGACATTCAGCTTGGCGTTCTTCAGCTCCTCCTCTTCCGCTGCTGTCTGGCCCCCTTGCCCCTCAGTGCTCGGAGCTTTGACTCTGGCCCTCAGGGCGTCCATGCGGGCCACCGTCACCCCGGTGCGTTTGGTCAGCGCCTGCAGTCTCTCCAGGGTGGCGTTTCCCTGCAGCAGCTCCAGCACAGCCAGCTCCTCCCCTGCCAGGTTGCCGTTATGCCCGTCATCCTCTAGCTGCCGCAGAGCAACAGCCTTACGCTCCCTGCCAGGGGTGGAGGGGGCGCTACCAGGACTGGTGCGCGTCCGTGGTGGAGCACCTGAGCGGGCAGAAATGCCAAAGCTAAGCAGCACCTCGCTGAGCTCCTGGATGAACTCGGCCTTGTTGGGGAAGTGGGGGAAATCTTCTGGAAGCTCGATGTAGTGGTTGTCAATGTCAACAAAACACAGGTTGGCCTGGGACAAGGGGAAATATCAATATTAAAACAATATCACTCAGGAACAGGCAGTGATATAACTGATTATGTGATACACTTTGTTAGTACCACAAAAACAACAGATGATAGTGTCCCTTGGGTGCTGTTGACAGCAGAAACAGGTGCAGGCTGAGCCCATAGAGCTGAGACAGGTATTATCAGGAGGCCTATTAAGGACAGGTTTTAGGAGGTACAGTATGATGGGGGCTGGGAGATGTAGAGTGCAGAGAATGTAGGTCAGTGTGTGATTGATAATAGCACATTGTGGGAGATCAACCTAAATCTGACATAATGGATTTAGCACCACACCCTCATATGGGATTAAAGCAAAACCTCTAATAACACAGGAGCTCTAAACCACTCAAACACACAGAATGGGGATAGATACAATTTTCAAAACAGGAATCATAGAGGGCGTCCAGATGAAAATCTGGAGGTCAGAGCCAGTGCGTGGTGTGTTCATGCACTGCTGGAATCTCCAAATCATCCTCAAACATGGACGTTACTAAGAAAATAAAAAAAAACCCTATCCCACTGCAAAAGGATGCACTCAGAGTTCAAGCAACACAGCCAGAAATAAAAAAGTGGAGATGAGGAATTTATTGTTATGCGATAACACATTAAAATACTGTGTGAGCTAGGGTTGTCAAAAATATCGATACTCGGATACTAAAAATTTGTATTCGGTACGATACTCATTTGCAACAGTATCGATACCAACAGTGCTTTCTCCGCCTCCTCCAGACACACTACTACACACACAGCAGCGCTGCAGACAGGCAGGCACACAGCCGCTCCAGTCCCCTCAGTAGCAGCTGAGTACGTTAGCTGTCGTACACCACACCGTCAGCTGGGCTGTGTCGCCAGCATAAAACTAACTTTATATGGCAAGTGCTGCTGCAGGACCTTCGCGACCAATTTTAGTCGAAAATTAAAAAAGCAAAAGTGCCGTTTGGAAGTATTTTGCATACAAGACAAACTAAGGAATTTCGAGAGGTTAGTAAAGCTCCCGTTTCAACATCACCTAAGTATTAAACATTTATCATAAACGTTAACCTGTAGCGTTACGTTAACGTTAATAACGTTAGCCCTTTTATCATTAGCCTTTAGCCGACAGCCACATTAGCCGTCCGTCAAGCTAGCGGCTAAAGGCTAATAATAAAACGACTAACGTTAATGTAAAGGTTAACGTTTATGATAAATGTTTAATATTTCAATGATGTTGAAACGAGAGCTTTACTAACCTCTCGAAATTCCTCATAGAGGCCGGGGTGTCGGTCCTGAAGATGCTTCGTCTCCACCACTTTGTAGCATTGTTTGCATACAGGCTTATCGACATCCTTAGCCTTTCCCTGGTCAACGCATTATATGAGACAATCTAAAAATATTGTTGTCATTGATATCTTACAGTGAGGTTGCTGTTATTTTTGCACTACGCGAGACAAGTCAAAAATATAGTCATTGATGTTATTTGTATTATTAGAAATATTTTTTTATGCCTCTTAATTTTTTCATTTTTCCCCCGCGGTATCGAAAATGGTATTGAGTATCGATTATTTTCCTGGGTATTGGTATCGAGTTTGAAATTCTAGTATCGTGACAACCCTAGTGTGAGCACAATAACGGTAAGTAGAGTCGGTCAAAGCTGAAGCAGGTAGGTCTTAGAATGGTTAATAATCCTGCTGCTGTTATTATTTTTTTTTAAAATTATTTTTCTTATAAAAACCTAAGTAATAGACTGGAGTTATACATTTAAATATTTCCGAAACAAGAAGGCAATCCAGATATGAGAGTGTGTCAAACCAGGAAGGAGAAACATTAAGAAGCCTTTATTGGTGGTATTGGAGTGGCTGAATCATTAAAAAACCAACATGTTTCCACCACTAGGTCTTGATTATTCCCTGATTTGTCTACATTGCATAACAAAAAACAACAAGTCTATTTTTTTTTTTTTTTTAAATCTATACCCTTAAATATGTTGAACACAGACAGTAATGCTATCCAGGGAAAGGGCTATCCAGCACAACATAAGCCAGGGACCAGCACATAGAAGTATCTGTTGCTGCTAGGGATGTCAATGATTAATTACTAATCGATGTTAAGAATTTAACCGATTATAAATTTATTAACCGACAACGTGTTTAACGCACCATTTCTCCGGAGCTCTCATATGTTAACTTTCAAACCACAAGGGGGCGTAAATAACCTGTGCAGTTCAGAAAAACTAATGGCTCAACAAACGAAGAAGAATTCAAGGGGAAATGTCCAGCATGGGAGAATTGCACTGTAACAGAGGACAATGCTCAATGGTAATATTGCAACTGCATCTTAAGATACAGCTCCAGTCAAACGTCAATGTTGTACCACCTGAAAAGTCAGTACCCGACGGTTGCAGTGCAAGTGGTCGGTGTTAGCTCGGAGAGGCTGTAGTGAGCAGAGGTAATTGGATGGTGAGGGATATCATAAGCTACTGAACTACATAGCGATCACACAACTAATGTGCCACCAAAAGAGTGTGTGCCGCTGTTTTAAATTAAAACTTAAAGGTCCCATATCTTAACACTTACACTTATAACTGTACCGTTCTATGTGTATGTTAAACACTTGTGTAATTGTGTTGATAAGAAAAAATATATTGATTTGATTTTCCGTCGTTTGGCTGAGTATCTCCATCTGTTCCTGACACATGGTCAGATTTGGCTGCTAAATGGAAGTATCCGCCTACTTTTCATGAGCAAACGTTCTGATTGGCTAAAATCCATCCATCTTTTTGCAACATTTTTCTCCTTTGGAAGGCTGTGCAGTGATCTGGATGAAGCACTGCAGCCAGGAATAAAACACTTTTCATGGTCAGTTCTCCGTCACATTGCTACACTCTCCACACTTGTCTCAATCGCTTACCTGGGAACTGTGGGAAGAGGCGGACACTGAGGGGGCGGGCTAATGCGATGTTTTTAGCTCGACGAGTATTGGTTATCCTGTTTCCAGGTAGAAACCAGCTAAAATTCTTACTCGCACGTAACGCTGTGAGGCCATCTTGTGGTGAGGGGGGTAGAGGAACAGCAGTAGTAAGTGACCTCAGATTTTAACTGCTTTTATTTTACTCCAAGTTTATAAAAAACACCAAATACAATAAAAATGCATTTTGATGATATGGGAAAAATACGTGTGTTTTGTATCTTATTAATTATTAAGGATTAATCGATGAGTGATTGTTAACATGTTCGACTATTGGTTAAGGAAAATTACTCTTCCATAAATAAGGCTACTACTACTAGTCAAATCTAGGCTTGGTTAGGTTCATGTATTTTCTAGGGTTCGACTGATGGTGGACCTTCATAATATAGTAATGATAGTTTGGACCAGGAAAAAGCTGAGAGTAAATGACCTGGCTGATATCACTCACCTCCCCCGAAAAAATAAAACAAAAAACTGAATAATATTTGACTTTGTTAGGAACTGGATAACTGCTGAATCGAACATCTATGTCAAAGTAATAAATATTATATTATCTGGATCACTAATCATCAAACTCAAAGTAATCAGAATAAATCTGGAACTGAATGGGCTGGTAACTCAAAAGTTGAACCGATACCGATATTTTGTTAAACATCTTATTGTGGCTGATTAATCAGCCAAACTGCTTCATCGGTCGGCCTCTACTTTCTACGTGTATGATCTATTTGTATTCTTGTTGCACCAAAATCCTACAGAGAACACAAACACATACACACACAATTCAATCCACTCAAAAGGCATGTAGAAACTGAAACGCCTAGTATCATCAGATGCCCAAGATCACCAACTTAGTTCTGGGCCTCTTCTTCACTCTGTGCTTTTGGATGCAGGACTGAGTCACTGATCCTGTATCAGCAATACAAACACAGACTCATCTGAGTCCATTTAGATCTAAGTGCAGCTTGTAGAGCCTCTCAAGGACAGGAGGCTGCTCGCTGATTTGAGAGACGATGAAAATCACACTAAAAGAACTCTGTGTATCACAGAGCGTTTCATCACCAGAGAGGTTTGCCCTACTTTAGATCTAAGGCCTGCTAGGAATACTTGCAAATGCACAAAGAACGAAAAGAGGAGAGAAATTCAGGGAAGGGATGATCATATTGTCTGCAATGCAAAAGAAGACAGGGTTCAAAAAGGCAAGCCTTGTCTGGCATTAATTCCCCGATTGTTTTCCTTTGTCTCACCGTCTCCTCTCTGCTTTGCTGTAAGCCATTCTTTCAACATCAGGCCATTTCTAGGGCACAGCCACTTCAAAGGATCATTCAGAAACACCAAGAGATTCGCCTGACTAGGCAGGCGGGGGAGACTCTGTGCGGGGGAGGAGGAGGGGAGAAGAGGCAGGCGGGCTTGTGGGTGTGCTCTGTGGCTGCATCCTGCGCTGGCTGGGATCATTAGCATCCACACGGAATGTTGCCGGATTAACAAGCGCTGGGAGCCGAGGGTATGTAAGCAAAGCCGGAAGCTGGCGAGCCTGGATGTTCCGCTTTGTTAGGGCCTTATCTCACTTTACCACATGAATACACACACACACACACACTGGGCTAAATGCTAAATACTGGTTTAAATTCGCCTCCTCACAGTCTGACAAGTGTCAGAAATGCCTGAAATGGAAAGTCTAAAATCCCCTGATGAGTCACTGCCTGGAGGTCAATTTGAAGACGAACACTAGGTGATTCCCTTTGCTACTGTGTGTGTGTGTGTGTAGGTTGTTAAGGACAGAAAGTTTTTTTTTTTGCTACTTCCTGTCTGTCTGAACAGGAGCCTGGTAGTCTGCCTGTGTCTGTGCTTGTGGCGCTGTTTTTTAGCATTGGCCTTGGACAATGTATTGTCAGCAGCAACGTGCGCTGACGGCTGCAGCTTGTGCACGCACACACTTCTAGCACGTGTTTTACTATACTTGTAAGCCTAACTCCAATCACTAGTATTACACCCTCAGTTTAGTCTCCAAGACCAGAGCCCTAACGGAAAATCTCAATTCATGTCAAAGGCTGTTCACACTTGTATTTCTTAGCCCTAGGCTAACCCCACGGTGCGCCTACGGTTAACAGCCTCATTTCAGATGCATAAAAAATGCAGATGCTTCCATTCAGAGAACAAGGGCTGACTGAAAGACTTAATGAGTCTGAAAATGATATGAATCATATGGTATGATCTTCACAGTCACCCAACTGAACACCTATGGGAGTTTTGGAGCAAATTGATCCAGATTGTGTACTTTCTAAAAGCTTCCTTAAGTTGCAAAAGGAGACCCAGCAGGTGTGGTTATAGCACAAGGGTTACCTCGAGAGAGGGGAGATCTACCTCCCCTCCTTGTGTTGAGCTCAATGACATGGCTTCCTGTTGTTATGTTATGCACCCTAATTAGAAATTGCTTTTGAACTTTGAAAGCACATTTTCCCCAAGTGAATATTTTGACTGCCAAACGCATAACACTATTAACAATACATAGTTTGACTGTGTACCTCCTGAGGAAGCTCCAGTTTGGAGCGGTCGGTGCCCTCTTTGGACTGCAGACCCATCAGGTAGGGAACAGGAGCATCCAGGAAGTGGAGGAGAGAGGCGGGCAGGATGGGAACATAGACGTGCTGCCACTGGAAGGGAAACAGCAGGGTGGTGATGCCCTCGGCCACTGTCATCAACCGCTGGTAGTCTGAGAGAAGGAGAAACAGTCGTGGCAATATGAGGCAGTGGCTCTACAAGCTCTCTTTTCTTCCTGGGGCTTCATCTTTGTAGGAGAGAGGAAGACAAATGTGACAAACACCATCACCGTGCCACTGTGCACAGCCTGAGGACCTCTTTAATAAAAGGTCAAAATGTTTAACTTGACCCTAACATCACAAGAGATATCAGTCCGATTTGATCAACGTTTGAGAGGTGACAGTTCAAATTTAAAGGTCATGACTGCTACATCACTCGTCTGTTTATGATAAAGCAGGCGAGCAGCGATACATTTTAACTAGTTTCTGGGGTTTCAAAAGTGGACAGGAATGAGCCTGGCAGTTAAAGGTCAACATTTCCATCTTAGATGTACATTATTTTGTGTAATTCCATGTTCTGTGTGTAAGATGTTTCTGCACTGCACTTCCTAGATATCACTTCTTTCTTTCCAACTGCATGTTCATTGCTCTTGCTGACTTCTGTTTATTCAAAAGTAAAAGTACTTATTCAAAACAAAACACTTGTATATAACAATATCCAATGAAAGGAATAGTTCTCTATTTTTCTGATTATTAAATTATGTGAAAAGTCCATTGGTTCCTATTAAAGACTTCAATCTTTAAAAACACCAGTGAATCCACATACTATACTATGAGACTACTATGTATACTATAAAGAACTACTTGAGGGGTGATTGATGACTTTGTGGGCTCAGGTAATAGGAGAGGAGTTATACAGCTATTGTTCTATGCACATGCAGTTCACCTCGCTGAGTGATTATGCAGAAAGTTTGAAGTTCATAACCTTTGTGGTATTTCTGTTATGGGTAACTGAAAATTCCAAGTCAGCACTGTGTGGGAAAATGGACAACATCAGCCTTCATGCAGTCATCTGCTCCCTCAAGTCTCAAGGTCTTAGGAATGCTGATTCACCTATTCACCTGGTTTATCTGTGATGATGATGTTACTGCTGCTGTGGACCATTTTATGGAATTTAGCGTTGGACTAAGTGCTGGACTAAGTGTGTAAATGTTGGAAGGGAATACTGTATGTTGAAAAGTGCTAGGTATTCTAAAATCCACTCCTCCTACCTTGGGCCATGAACTTATTGATCACAAAAAACAATCACCCCTTATATAGTATATACTACTTCCTAAAAGAGTCGGACACTGTAGTTTTTAGCCAACAGATGGTGCATATGTTGGGGACTATTTCCAGCGGTGGGTTAATCCACATTTGATGCTAAATTGAGTATTTGTGGCAGCAGGACGGTGTATGTGGGATTGAGTGCAAACATACTACAGTGTGTGTGTTCGTGGTAATGAAGGAACATGTGCATCAGTGTGGCTCACTGATGCATTTTTATCAGTTGTTTTCTCTCAAGCTTAGAAAAGGAGATGCAATGATCCATATTCAGTTGATTATGGTCCATAAAGGTGTTGCAAGGATGAGTTTATTGCACTGTACAGATTGTGGAACAGAGTAGAGGGAGTGGGGGAGAAAGAGTAAGAGGTTTATGAATTGCATAGATGTGAGAGTATTGATGTGGAAGAGGGACTTTAATCAAGTGATTCAAATTGAATCTGAGGGAGAGTTAGGGTTAAGAACAAGAGGAATTACATTCTGATGGATTCTCTCCAATCTCGTTTTCGCCTGTGTGTGTGTATGTCTGGGTACCGCCTCTGCTGTTCCCTAAAACAGATTAAGGCCAGCGGTTGCAGGCTGGCTTTGATATTGAGTTCAGGAGCAGTTTTAGCAGATGTTATTATGACGGCCAGGGTGAAACGCCTGCGCTGTGAAGTCTCGAGGAAAGCAAATTTAAAAAAAGAATAAAACATAACAGAGTTATACCAGTTTATCCAATCAGTGGCTCTTCTTCTATGCCCCCTCCTCCTTTGTCATTTCCTTTCATCCCATCTCCTTCAGTCAGTGTCCTCCTGCCTCTATGTGCACATAGGGAATGTATGCACTTTGATTGAAAATGCATTAAGCTCTCCAATGCCTTAACCACAGACCACGGAGATTTATATTGAACAGGAGAAACTCAACGAGATGCAGCTGCTTGTACGTCTGAAGAGTTTGTAAGTGTGTGCATGTCTTTTAAATATGCATTAAATTCATACAAAACTCTGAAGCTCTGATGATCCAGATGCTCATAAAGTGGGTGACATACTTGTCAGACATGTTTCCATGCTCTAAACACATAATATAAGTTAGAGTAAGAATGCAGGGTACACACACACACACACACACACACACGCACGCACACACACACACACACACACACGCGCACACACACCTGGAAGCAAATAGCATCTGTCTTAATTTAAACACACCTTTGTGTCAGGCTTGTGGAAGAAAATGAAAGTGGTGATGACACAGCTTTATTTGAGTGTGTGTGTGTGTGTGTGTGTGTGTCAACTTGAACCACATCTCTTTGTTTTTTGCCATAACTGAATTCCAACATGCTTTGTCACAGTATTCTCATTGACAGAACAAACACTTTTTGTGCACAGTGTTTGGTCGCAACATGTTTCACTGACTTTGCTCTTTTATGTTGGGCTGTTTGTGTTAATCTCGTCTTTAACCGTCTGTGTACTTTCTCCCTGAAAGTGTCCTTTATGTAAGCATAGCCATTCAAAAGATTTAACTACTGCCAAGTCAGTTCATTTCTACTTTGTAGCTCTGGTTTTCAGGGGAAAATGTGGTTGAAAAAATGTGGGCGTGTAACAAAACCAATGCAGTTTAACCAGCAGCCTGCTGCAGCAGCTCATTTACTCCCAATCCTGTTCGGTTGCACCATTTTCTCTTACCATGATAAACATTATACCTGCTAAACATCATGCTAGCACTGTTATTGTGTGCATGTTAGCATTCTGGTGTTAGCATTTAGCTCAAAATACTGCCGTGTCCAAGAGCTTGCAAAGTGTTTCATTTACCTCACCAGAACTGCTACAGGTGGTTTTCTGTACAAGCCTTACAGCCTCACAGACCTTAAACCACAACATTTTGCAACCATACCACACAAAAAGAGGCAGAACCATTCCACCCCTCGCTCTCTCTCACTCTCTGTTGTTTAAGTCTGTCTTTGCTTTCTCTCAAGTCTGAACAGGTTCAAAGTTTCTCCCACACACCCCCCTCTGTAGGAAACACAGCGAGGGAGTTGGACTGAAACACTCCTGTTTTTTCTTTCATGTCCCAGCAAATCCTCTCCTACCTGTTCCCCTTCCCGCTCACACCAGGACAAGTTTAGCCTCGGCGTCTCATTAACATTTTCGCAGTATAACCCGACATGTCTGAAAAAGTGCTTCACTCAGGCCTCACGAGGAATTACGAGAAGATGATGATTTGGGAATCCAACCGTGATTCGAGTGGTTTTATTTTCTCCTCTTGCTGAACTCAGTTGAACTAACTCATTAGCTACATGTGCTCTTTGAAATATGACAAATACAAGCGGCTGTGATAGGTTAGCAAAAAAAAAAAAGAATCTGATATGACAAAGAGCAGCGCTGCAGAAAGCCCCAGCAGGGCTTCAGGATGCTGAAAAACAGGACGGGACATGTCATTGTGAAACTTGTACAGTGCATCAGGGACTGATAAAGCCACAGCCAGCTCAGTCTCACAAGGGAAGAGGTGAGCTATCTGTGGTAAACAGCTGACATTAGAGATAATAGACTAGGTCAGCTGCACCCTGATAATGTTGTGATATAAAATAGAAAATTACTTTCTGGAGGAAGATTAGAAAGAAATCAAAATGAAAGAGGCTTAGAGAAGCATCTCATTGCATGACATATAAAAGAAACAAGTTCTGTGTGGAAACCTTGGTCAACTATTGGTCAACTGACACCAAAAGGGTGGAAAACTATAGACACATTAAACGGCCTCCAAATCCATTAAACAGAACCTTAATACTGAAACTGAAGGCAAGATGTGTTATGATTTTGTCTTTAGAGCTGCAAAGCTCAAATTACTTGGTGACAATTTTAATGGTATTTGCTGCTTTTTTGTCCTTTATGATAAATAGTCCCTTTTACACAGCCTGTTCATGGAGGGTTTGGGCGTCTCACCATTGTGTATAAAAGATACAAAGTCGGAAAGGGGAGTCATTGTTTTTTCTGCCTCTGAGCCGGCAGTGGAGGTAACAGTGTTCAATCAACGTGAGCCGGCGAGGCGGTAGGATGTGTTGATGTGTTATGACGACGCACAACCGGGAGATTTAAAATCAGCAGAAAATATCTGCAAATTGGGGAGAAAACGCGAGGTTCAGGAGCTACTTACCCTCCGAGCAGAGGACGAGATCAACCACCATATAACAGGGACGGTAAATGATTGTTATTGTCATGTTGTTCCATTGTTAAGAAAGCTGCTCAACGCTTTTATAAAACATCGTACTAGACGCCGACACTGCTGTGTTACTTGTCACACCTCTTTTCTTAGCGGAATGACGGTTTGCTGTCTACGCTAATTAACATATTACACCCCCTCGCCCTACCTGTCACAGCCAATAAGTGTGTGGTGAGGGCAGGTGGGGGCTGGGGGTCTGACAGTGCCTCTACCTGTCATAGTATAATTGCTTGCTGACTGATCAGGAGGGGCGTGGGAACATATGGTGGGGCAGCGCCTCATTAACATCCAGGGACCGTTCTCCATCTCTTCCCTGAACTGAACCCTTCCATCGCCTGCCTCCAGCCAGATGACACTACCGCGCAGTGTTCTTCCCCTCATTCCGAAGAAATCGGGGCTCGCTTGGACAGACGGTGTCACACAGTCAGGGCTCTGGCTGAACTCAGATTCCAGATGAAAAATGACGAAGACTTGAAAAGTAAAACGGATGATTTTCACACGAGTGAGGTCTGGTTTGAATCGTTTCCCTCCAGCAGCGATTGCCTTCGACTCAGACAGTGATGAATAAAACACTGAGGCCCATTTTTTATCAAAGGATGATGGGATGAGGGAGGAGTACGCAAGTATGTGTTTTGGTCCATTGAGACAGCTTCAGTTAAAATTTCTAAAAATACTTTGACTCAATTTTATCCCCAAGTTTTACAGATACAGTCGTAGAATCTTTAGACGTCTGACCTGTTTTTTTTTAATTATTTTACATTCTGGTGCTACTTGCTCATTGCTGTGGCTGTTTGTCCTCTGCCCAAGCATCATCCAAACAGTCAGGGCGGGTTTACAGGATGGATAATCTTGTTGGCCATCTTGTCTCTAGGTATTCACAGTTTATGCCACCTACTTTATTCTCAAAGGAACACTGGTCGGTCAGTATTTTGGGCAATACACTTACTGGCTTTCTTTCCGAGACAGAGATGAGAAGACTGATGTGAGTCAGGATATGGTTAGCTTAGCTTAGCATAAAGACTGTAAGGGGGAAACAGCTAGCCTGTTTCTGTATGCAATATTCTTACAAGCATAACTATTAGTTTATCAGATTTTAGAATCTGTATTTAAGGATCCCTTCAATGTAAGCTACTTTCCAAATTCTATATATTACAGTTCTGTTATCGCAAAACTTCTTAAATGTGTGGGTCTGGGTTCCAGCGAAAGATTTGCCACAAGCTCAATGTCAATGATAAATGCTGCTGTTGAAAAGACAAAAGACAGCAAAAAATTATCACTGTTTAGTTCCTACTGACTCTGTGGTCTATAAGACAACACTGCACTAATAAGTTATAAAGATTGCACACCTCTATTTGACAGATTCCAGATGAGTTTCAAAGCGTCTCAGATGCCAAAAGTCTTGCACAGCTGTTTATAATACTATGATACACGATTTTACAACTCAAGTTATCAAGGGGACAAGCATTTATCGTGCAGTTGTCCGCATTCTATTTGGGCTAATATGACAAACCTACTCATTAAAGACACAGTTTAGAATGACTTACTGCAGCACTCTCTGATTTTGGCTTTTCTTCAATCAAGTTTTGCAAGTTAGTTTACCCTTTGCAAACAGCAATTACACTTGTCCACCTCTTGTAATTAGTCTGCACCACAGGAACAGCTCCTCCTATGTGCACTCTGCAGAATGTACTGTAGATACAGGGTTTTATTTTGGGCCTGTGAATTTAGTTTTCGTGCAAATCTTTTCATGACTCATCGGGCACAGGAGATGAACAGCCAAGCTGCAGAGAAAGTGGTACAGAGCACGCTGCAGACCAGCGGAGGCTCAGAGTGAAACTGAGAAAGAGTAGGACGGAGGAATGGAATCACGAAAGGTGATCTCAGTTCAAAGAAGCTGCTCTGGTGTGTAAGGCTAAAGTGCACCAGCACAAACAGCAGCACATAAACACTGCAGTCTCACTGCAGCTGTGAATAAAGGATAAAGGGAAAAAAAGGAGGAAAATATGATCCCTGTGCAGCTTTTTGGGCGTGTTTCAGGGATTCTTCATGATCATTTGAGACCACTTTATCAACTTTTTCTTAAACCACAAAGTTCAGGACAGGACACTATGTAGGAGTTTTTCCTGCCTCACAGCAGAGGCGTAGTGTACATGGAACAGTACAGCCACCTGCTCCTTCTCACATGTTCAACGCAATGAAATAGGAATGACTTTCCAAGACTAAAATATGTAATTCTCTCATATATGATGTCTTCATCAGAAGATTGTGTTGTAACTTTCCTCTTCAGCAGATCCCCGGCTGAGCCAAGGCAGCTTATTAAACAGCCTGTCTGCTGATCTGACACTTATTCCAACATTGTAGTTTAAGAACAAATTTAAAACCTCTACTTTTTCTCCTTCCTCTTTTAGCATTTTAGTATTTACACTATAATCATGTCAAGTACTTGAAATTGGGCTGCATATATACAGAGGAACTAATCATGTCTCGCCTCTTCACGCACACAGACACAGCATGCTCTAAAACTTAGATATTCTAAAGATTATTTGCAGTGCAACATGAAACATGTTGTTATGGATCTTGTCACTCCAATTGTTCTTCGTCGTGCTCCTGTTTGGGGGATTAACATAAGTTCTGGAACTTTAGTCCTCATGATTAGTGAGTGAGTGAATTTGCTGTGAGCTACGTCTATACGTATGCCAAATGAGCAGTTCCTGTTGGCAGTGTACCCATGGATGCACAGACCAGTGGTTCTCAAACTTTTAAATGTCAACCTGACACAAATTCGACCACAGACCCCCATTTGATGTGATTTTGTACCAGGGTCGCTTATTCAATAAAAACTTTGCTTTTAAATTATGGAATTATAGTGAAAATAAATTATTCTTCTATTTGCTGGGGACCCCCTGGAACACCCTCAAGGACCCTTTGGCGGTTTGAAAACCCCTGGTATAGACCACTGACTGTAAATAATGATGGGCGACATGAGAGCTCCCCAAAAGTGAAGCCAAAACATCTTGATCGCCCCCTGGTGGCTGGCTGCAGTATAGGTCATTGAGTCAGGCAGGTATATGGGCGGGAACTTGATACCAACTCCCCCACCCCAATCACTACTGCGCAGACTCCGGCTCCAAATGATGTCAGGAGTGCAAGATGGCAGCGCTCGTATCCAGGATATTTTGGCTTCATTTTTGTGCAGTGGGAGGAAGTAAAGACGCGTCAGCCATCTTTATTTATGTCAATGGTACAGACAACTATCAATTATGATTCTAAGGCAACCTCTGATGAGTCAGATGTGCTTGACAGTCATACAGGTGTGTGTCTGTGTGTACAAATATATGTGACTAAGAAAAAGTCTGATTGGCTATGATCCTGACTTTATTTACATGCATCTTACCCTGTGAGTACAGGAGGATCTGCATCTCCAGCAGGGTGCAGGTGAACACCTGGACCAGGTTCTCCACTCCCAGCAGACTGAAGGCCTCTGCGAGGGGGAAGTCGGCCAGCGGCAGCTCCCCTATCCCGGGCCTCTGGCAAACGATGGGCTCGTATACGCCATGGAACTTGAGCGAGCGTCCCGGTGCAGGCAGCGGCACCTCGTACAGGATGTTGTGAACGTAGCTCTCCAGCGGCAGCGGGGGGGCGGTGGCTGCAGTGACAGCCCTGTGCAGCTGCGACAGGAAGCGGCGGCAGGCGTGCATGAAGGGCATGGGCGTGACCAGACACAAGGCCTTGGACACATAGAGGGTGTCCCGCGATGAGTCGTAGCCGCCCGCCCTGCGCGACGAAGATGAGGAGGAGGAGGAGGTGGCAGAGTCGGCCTCGTCTAAACTGCTGGCCAGAGAGTCCATGCTGGAGGAGGAGGAGGAAGATGAGGAGGAGGAAGAGGGGTTGGCGGAGGCATGTTCTGCGTTGTGCATCTGGTAGAGGGTCTGCATGGCCGAGCAGATCTGTGGGCTGGTCACCTCCTCGTAAAAGGTGTGGACGAAGCCGTAGGTCCGAGAGCCATCCTCCTTTGTGATGATGAAGGAGTGGAACTGAGGATCCCGCTGGTCCATCTGCGTCCTGAATGACAGGCCTTTAGGCATACACAGCTGCAGGGAGAGGACAGGGGACAGGAGTCAGTCACCACTTCAAAGCAGGCAATTCTATTCCAGGTCAAAACATTATTTTTTTTTAATGATTAAAATTATTCTGATGGCATAAGTTTTTGTTTATGGAACCTGGTAAAAACAGGCTCTTCTTCAGTGTCAGCAAGTCAGATCTGTGGGCTGGGTAGAGCATGTATGGCTGCCTATAGCACTGTCTGTCTGTTTTTGATACCTTAAGATATTACCAAGATTACCAAGATATTAAGATTTAAAATGAACATGCACCATCTAAAAGTATTGGATGGACCTAAAGACATTTGACAGACAGCAGGATCAGTGTATCAGGACGTGGGAGTGCATTTTTAAACCTGGTGACCTGATTGGATTAAGCACGAGTCATGTGTCCCAGTGATCAGTACTGACAGATCATCTCTCCCAGCCTGTGTCTGAAGTCAGTCACCACCATGAACACACTCTTTATTAAGTTTGGTCGTCTTAAAAAACAATTGGAGGAAGGTGATGAAATCAAACGGGGCGGTGAGAAATATGCTCACAGATGTCACACGGGGGCAGCCATGAAATTTGGCGAGCGTTCTGTCAAATGAGTATCATCTGGCAAAACGAGCCGGAGCGCGATCACACTCGCTCAGCTACATTATTGAGAAGTGACAAAGTGACAGTCTAGGCGTGATGTAGGAACAAATATACATTAGACCTCCATGATGCGGCAGTCACGGCACAAACTGAGCTCATTCCGCTCAGGACAACAGAAGCAGAGGAGGTGCATGCTTTATTGTTTACGGTGTAGGAAATCTGTTAAGCAGTAAGAGGCTGCTTTCAGCTTAATCTGTTGGTTGAGTCTCACGGGAGCTCTCAGTGTGGAAATGCTGCCGAACTTAACAGGGGAAAAGAGGAAGAAGATCATCATCAGATGGAGTGATTCTTCTTGTGGGGCCTGAGCTGTCAATTTGCTGTAAACTTCACATTTCAGCAGTGGGACATGGGAAGAGTGTGTGTTTGTGGGGATGGTAGGTAAGGTTCCTAAAGTCTTAAAATAAACTGGCCTGAGATGTTGAAGCAGAGACAGTTTGTGACTTCTTTAATAACTATTCATGTAAAGACATGGACCAGTGAGGCCAGCCCAAATCTATTTTATCCTGATTGTATCCAGACTGATTTTAGACAGACTACAGCAAAAAAACAAAAAACACAAAAAACTTATGAAATACGATGTTTGTAAATCAGATCCAAAACATATTTTTTGATTTGAAATGCGATTCGAATCAGATTTCTCCAGATGAATATCAGTCACTCACAATGGGACAAACGTCAACATCAAATCCAGATGTTGTTACCACATCAACTATTGCAGATTGGTTGGTGATGTCTGGACACACACTGATCTACTTGAACGTGTGGACAGTCTGTTGAAAAATATGATTTGGGAAACAGATCTGATTTGCCTGCAGTCTGAACAAAGTCTTAGAGTGGCACACCGGGAAGAATTAGCATTATGCAATCACACACACACACAGACATAGAAAATATTCAGTTATTTCAGAGCAAACATATGCAAATTGTGCAGGAAATCATTTAGCCAAAACTCTGTCACCTAAATTGAATGAGAATAAAAGCTGTGTTAATGGTCAGTGGTCAGTGTGGAAAGGGAAGGGCTGTGGGTGGTGGGGCATCGATGGCAGGAAAAAGGCCACAGGGCAATATTGTAAATGGTAAATTGTAAATGGACTTGCATTTATGTAGCACTATTCAAGACTACCGACTCCTCAAAGCACTTAAATTGTATTATTTTTCTTTAAATAACGTCTTGAGTAGTTGGTCTCAAGTGTCTTCAACAATAAACCATTAACAAACAATATGCCATAATAGCCTATAGTTCATTTGTCCATATTGCACACTCAGTGGTGGAACGTAACCAAGTACATTTACTCAAGTACTGTACTTAATTTTGAGGTACTTTTACTTGAGTATTTCCATTTTATGCTACTTTATACTTCCACTCCACCACATCTCAGAGGCAAATATTGCAAATATTTCTTTTTACTCTGCTACATTTATTTGATATCATCAATTACTGGATACTTTACAGATTCAGATTATTAATACAAAATATCAATCGACCATTATTATAGATGACTTAAAACCAAAACTTAAACACAATAAAGTGAAGTTCAAATTGGCTCCAACCTTACCAATCGGACTCGATTATTATTGTTATTATTACTGTTGTTGTTGTTATTATTGTTAATGTTATATTTCAAATGAATAGCAACTATTACTATTATTAACAATAGTAATATTTCTATAGCTGTTATTATTGTAGTTGCTATGCATCTCTCTCTCTCTCTCTTTAGTTGTGAATTATGAACAAATAAATAAAATTTGACTTGACTTGAATAATAAAATCCACTACTATGATATATATCATTCTCAAATGGGACATTCTGCATAATGAGGTACTATTTGTAACAAAGTATTTCGCTGTGGTATTGCTTCTTCTACTAAGTAAAAGATCGGAGTACTTCTTCCACCACTGCGTGCACTACAGTGTCAGATTCAAGATTCCTCGTGTTTTACAGATCTGTTTTTGCGGGTTGAAAACACTGGTTTAGTGTGGACAGAAGTCCATAAAAGACAGAACATTAATGTGTGTCTGTGGACATAAATCTGTTTATACAGTCACATTGGGGGTCTACACTCGCCTTCCTCCTGGGGTCAAAATGCAAGTTCCTACACCATAAATCAAATCAACGTGTGTGTGTGTGTGTGTGTGTGTGTGTGTTTGGTTGGGGGTGTTGGGATTTGAAAACAATCATCGCAGGAAGTGTGATTACATTCCCCCATCCTACTCATCTCTCACCGAGGAGCTGTGGAGGTCATGAGACATTGAAAGGGAGAGAGAGAGAACTGAGGCTGCTCCTAGAATGCATCTCTGCCTTCAAAGTCGACAGCTCGCAATCATCCGGGCGTCTGGTTTCAGACGCCGCACTACTGCATAATGGACCGTTTCCATGCCGGCATAAGGCGAGAACCGCGACTGAATTATTCAGCAGTGCTGACGCCAGGGCAGGTGGAAAAATAGGTGGTGACCTTCCATCACGAGAGAGAAAGAGACACCCAGAGCCTAGCACACGCACACCCTGTACATCCACATGGAGAATCCACTGCTGTTGTTCTTGTCAGGGTCACTTTAATGACACTTCAGCACCGTCTGTAGAGCCTCATCAAATCAAGGACTCAATAACTCTTGAAGTCTGTTTTTAAAAAAAAAATAGGACTGGAGATTTGTATACATAAGCGTATGTCAAAAACTAGACTAGACTGATCAATTTCATTGCTTAACTGCCTAAACTTTCTACTGTTTCCTAATAGTCATTTATATGCTTCATATATGTCAAATATACAAACCAACATCGTATTTGAACCATGTACCTGAATTAAAACCTGAAATAAATAATGACATTTAAACCCAAAACTAGAAAAAGTCTAAACTAATAAAAGCTGTGGTGTAACTATAAATATTTCACGTGGAAATGAATAGAATGTTTTAACAGTGGGAGAGCAGAGTAGGTCATTGAGCTGTACTGCAGGACTATTCTTTAAATATTTAATGGGAGGAGCACCGGGTGAAAATAAAGTTGGCTTGAAGTTTTTAAGATAAAAAAAACTAGAAAACGACCTACATGTTATAATAGCTGATTGGAGCAATGCTGCAAAATAAATGAATCAATTGCAAACTGAGGCTGTGAATGCAGTGGCAGGAGGTCCAGATCAACATCGAGTTGACTTTAAATGTCCCTGAAAAAATTGAAAAAGCTACGAGTGAAAACCTGGAAGGCTCCCTCGGCTGGTCAGACTTTCCAAAACACCACGCTGTTATTAGACCGAGCGGCAAAAGCAGCTGGGCAGCATCAGCCAGGCTCTATCCTGCACTGCACAACACACATGGTGAATTATTAAGTATACTGAGGGTTAACTTGCAATATAGTCGGACTATCAAAACTACACTTTTATTTAGGGTTTTTTATCCTTTATATACGTATAAATCAATGCATGTATTGCTCTATTTTATTTATTTTTCATTTTTTTCATTTTCTATGGATCAGCCTGATTAGCTATAAGCAGCTCCTATCTGCTGTAACCAGGGATGTACAGACAGCCATCACCTGGAATACTGTTGATGTGAAAGATAAAGTCTAGATTTTATGAGACAAGCTCTGAACAAAACTGAAATAGGAAGTTGGAGTCAGTGCAGCCCTCCTTGCAAAGCCCTCTGGGTAATTACAGACAAGAAGGGAGTAGATTGTTCTTATCGCTCCATTACCCAGGATCCCTTGAGAAGGCGCTGTGTGTCTTAATCCACGGTCTCTATGCTCAAATGTGTGGTTTCTTTCCAAAAATCCTCGTTCAAATAACTCACAGTGTCCTACCCTGTTGGAGGTATTCAGGGTGCGATTTGTGAAAAAAACAGAGGGGGGGATGTTTTGAAACGTCCCGGCTCAATGCAACCAGAACCTCCAACCATAGCCCCAGAAGGCGAAACATTAGCTTGTAAGTCTGGGTTGTTCAGTCCTTGTTCATTTGAGTTAACCTGGGACTGTGAGTTCCTCTGAGGCTGGGAGTTGCCCTCCATCCTACCTGTAGTAGTATCATTCTCAGTTGCAATCCTAGGATTTTTGTGTGTCTGTAAAATATGATGATATGCTGCTCTGAACCCTTTTCATTTTTCCCAGCTAGCTAGCTATATTTTTCACGCTGAAATATTACATAAATATTTGTGCTTGGTGACATTCTGAAAAGCCGTGCATGGATCAAGGCTAATGG
>JBBPCS010005442.1:0-10506 GCA_037974645.1 Hollardia meadi
GTGTGTGTGTGTGTGTGTGTGTGTGTGTGTGTGTGTGTGTGTGTGTGTGTGTGTGTGTGTGTGTGTGTGCACGCATGCACAAAGATACACACAAACACACACACTTCCTGCATTAAGCCCAGGTCCATATTGCTCCAACGATGCCCAGCTGCAACCAATGAACATTCCAGTTGCTGTTTCTTTCCTTCCCTCCCTCTCTATCATTTCAAATTTCAGCTCTAAGCCTTTAAGAGCGCCGGCAGCCAAATATGGTCAGGCTCGTGTCGTGAACTTTGCGCGACCTTTTAAAGCGGCGTGGAGATTGTGACCTTTAAGACCCTTCCTGAGGCTGGGCTTTAGGCACCGTTTTGGCGTGACCGCGGCAGAGAAGTCGTGTGTGCGTGTGTTTGTACGCACGCTGCTCTGTGGGTTAGTCCGAGAGAGAGTTCACGACCCCTGACTGAGGAAATATGGCCGACCGTTTAGTGGCTCATTTTACTGTCTCTGCATCTTTGGTTTATGGCATCCTAATTATCTCCAGCACTTATTTTTTATGTTCTCGTTTTTTCTTTTTCTGTCATTTTATTTCTTCCTCTTCATGCAGTAAAAGATTTAGGAAACTGGAAGAAGTACGACTCAGATCTTGTACTTAAGTAAAAGTATCAATACCACAGTGTAGAAATACTCTGTTACAAGTAAAGTGATGCAATTATTTCTACTAAAGTAAAACTATAGAATCAGAATAATGTATATTATATTATTGGAGTGTTCATCACTTGAATGTTGAAGCTGGTAAAGGTGGTTTAGTTACTTTATATAGTTTCTCTAACAGTGCGTTCAAACCAATAGCAAATAAACATTTTCACGCAGTCAGATTTCATACAAAGTCAATGGAAAGACGAGAATAAACGCGTCATTCGCGACAAATTCATGTTATTCGCTTTATTTGCAAAAGTTAAAAATATTCAACTCGAGCGTGAATTTCACGTGACGCTGTGTCAGCATTGAGATTCTCACTGACATCATCCGTGAAATCCGATCTTTGCTAGCAGGTGATCAAACTGGGAACCGGTCAGCCATCAGGTGGCGCTGAAGGCGGCAGTCATCCAGACACCTGGAGAAGGAGGTGAAATTCACCAAACTGTGAGCGTCTCCGGATGATGTCATGAACCCAGGTGTGACGGCGTTTGGTTTTCCGACTTACCTGAGACTTCCACAACAAGTACCAAGCAGCAATGGTTGTTACTTCAGCCATGCAACCATCTCCTCTTCTCTTTTCTGGAAGAGAAGGGCGAATATTCGTGACATGGATAGACACAACAGATCCCTTAGCTTTCGTCTGAACGCACCATTAATCTATAATATTACATCAAAATTAATTTGTTGATTATATTGTGTATCATGAAACTAAATCTGCAAAGTAACTAAAGTTGTTAAATGAATGTAGTCGAGTAAAAAGTACAATATTACTTGTCGTAGAAGTATAAAGTACTTGAGTAAATGCACTTAGTTACTTTTCACCATTGCAACTCATTGAGGAAACTGATAAATTGTATATTCATCTGTCTTTGTTGGGAAGAGGTTTCCACAATAGAGCTTTTCCAAAGGTTTTAGGCCTTGTCCACACGTACACGGGTATTTTGGAAAACGTAGCTTTTTCTATGCAAACTGCGTTTTAGGTCTGAAAACGGAGCTTTTGCAAAACTCCTTCCAGGGTGAAGATTTCAGAAACTCAGCGTTGACATGTCGACAGGGAAAAAAGTTTTTGTCTTGTAAAGTCAGAATGTCACCTTTATGTTTTTTGTTTGACGTCCGACTGTCCGTGTCTATGTTGTTTACATGTCTGTTTACATCTGCTTTTAACGTTGCTATTTGAACTTTTTCCATGCTCACACACACACACACACACACACACACACAGTTACTCGTCGCACGGAGATATTTTTTAAGACAGTGCTTGTGTGGATGGGATTTTTGTTTTTTTAACAAAGGTGGAAAAACCCAGTTTTAAAAAATACCCATGTACGTGTTGACGAGGCCTCAGATGAGGCTACATCTTGTTTCTGCCACCTGAAACCACATAAGACACTGGTTCTTGTGCCAAAAAACCGCCACAGTTTTACTGACATTTCCTTCCAGTGCATTCCACTCTCAAATTGTGGGTGTAAAAAAAAAAAAAAACCTCTTCAGCCTCACTGTGGTTGATCTGAGCGAACTTAAGGCCCTCTGTTTCAGCTCCACCTTCCTTTTAACATCGTCTTTCTCTCTGGCTGTGCTCCACCAGCCCTGCTGTCATCTCCTGTTTATCTAATTGGGGTTCAGAGGACTTGAGTCCAGCGGGGAGGGGGGACAGGAGACGGAGATGTGGTGGTGGTGGAGGAGGCAGGGAGGGACACAAAGAGACTTCAGGAACAGGCCTGTTGGGAGTCCGAACAGGTGGGAAGATTCAAAACAAATTGAACTAATCTGGTTGGGGTGCTGGTCTGCATGGTGGAGGACAGTCTGCAGTCTTAAACCTGCTGAGGGACTCTTGGTCTGCAGTCCACCGGTGACTATAAGTCAGGCTTACAGTATACACTCTGCATATGCTGTAAAGTATATTGTTAAGTGAAAAAATCACACTAGCAGAGTAATCTAATCTGCCTAATCTGCGGCTCTAAAGTTAACATCAAACCTCCCACTCATAAAATGTGAATAATGCTTAGTTATATATATTGTTCATTATAATCCTCACAAGCAGCTGAAGACTCAAGGATTCACTTCTTGGCAAAGTACCCAGCATGCTTTTGGTGTTTTTACTCAGGAGGAACTTTCCTGTGAAAGTGAACAAAAAGTCGACAACACCAGCAGGTTAGCTTTAGCGTTAGCTGCGTGGAAGGTGAACAAAACATGCATTAGCTTGGTCACTCATGAACACCTGCTACCGGTACGCTTTAGATTTAGATTTAGTTGAAATAAGGTTCCTTTATATACAGTAAGTTTGGAACATTGCGTCCTGTTTTGATGAATGAATGAATGAATGAATGCTAGGTGGAGAAGTGGATTAGACATACAGCAGATTAAATTAGCCAGTGCTGGAGAAGATATTTTGAAAGTTTTGCAAGCTACCAATTACAATTTAATTAAAACTACAGCAAAGTTACCCGAGGGAGAAATCTAGTTTGTAGTTCAAATGACTTCAAATGATCAAATTGACAACGTGTGATACAAAATATAATACAAAAAAGTCACATGCATGCTAAAAATGCCACTCAATTCAGTTTGTTTTACACCTGTTAGCAGCTCATACATAAACTAAAGAAAACAAGACAATAAATAAAAAATACTATTCAGAGGAAAGTGCGGGAATGTCAGCTTTGCCTTTGTTGCAAATAGCAATAATCAATACTTATGACTAATTGACACCAAATATATTAAAGTGATCGGGCCTACCTTCACAGAGATTGGGGTAAAAAGGTGGGGCTGGTGAAAAGGGTTGAATTACAGTAGAGAATCAAAGGTAAAATAAATTATGTTTTGAGTTTGACACAAATAATGGCAAAAAGTCATGAATGTAGTTGAGCTACTAATTTAACTGTAGTTCACTGCTCCTCAACAGTGAATATAATTCCCAATCTCAGCACTCTAATTTATTTGAAAACAATAATTTATAATTTTATTCTATAACATTGAAAGTTTGCAACGACAGTACGTGTTACTGTGATTTGTTTTGGTGGCTCACGAGTTGCCCTCCTTGAAAACCAAAAATATGTAAAACATTGAATTAATAGCATGAATTAGGGGGGGAAAAATATTGCTATGACAACTCTGCAGGGATGTTTTGCATCTCTTTGTACATCGATGAATCCTCAAAAGACTTCCTGTTTGGCTTCACTTTGAGGAAGCAGTTAAAAGCACAGAAAATAGGTCTTCTTCTTTTTTTTTTGCCACTCCCACAAACACAACATTCCTTTTTTTTCTCAAGCAAAGTGCTCCGGTTCAGATACGTGAGAATCAGGTATTTTCTGCTCACAGCCGTCGAATAACGTGGCCTTTCAAGGAACAACGACAGGAAAGATGGAATTCTAACCGAGGATTCATTGAGGAGCCTTCAGCAAGGTTGTGCGCAGAAGTGGGACATTTATGTGTGTGTGTATACGTGTGTTCATCTGCATCTGTCTGACTGTGTGTCTGCTTGAAGTTCAAAAGGTTAATTGTGCCATATGGAGCGTGCGTGCATGCAGGCGCATGTATGCCAGCATGCATGCAAGCCGAGCGAGTTCAAAAGGTTAGACGTGCCACGCTGCTGTGGATCCTGCCTCAATAATTGAGGCTTAACAAGCACATGTTAAAACATCATGATCCCCTCCCTCACTCAGTCATGGCTCAGACATGAGAGCTGCAAAAACAGCTTGTTTGTCCAAACTCAGTTATTGACCAGCCTGACGTGAGAGTTTTTACTTTGCTGGTAATTTATTTTAGATTTTTGAATTCTTTAGCTCTTCACACGTTTAAAAGGTTGCGATGTGCAGGAGGAGGAACGCACCTTCCCACTCACCTATTAGTCACCGTCGAAAGGTGTGATTTTTCTTTTCTGGCATACTGAAAAACCAGTAGGCCCGATACCAGTTTTCATAGTGTGACTCAGCACTTTTCATCTGCGAGATAAATCTGACATAAAGCCGCAGGATGAGCGATTAGGTTTGGTGCATGACCATATCAGATATCAGTATCCGCTTTACAAGTTGGATGAGGCAGTGAGCAGGTATTATGTGGTTTGTGCTCGCAGGATTATATCTAATGAACGTCTCGTGCTCCATTTTAAAGTCTCCAGGCATTTCCTCGCTCCTCGCGTGAACTAGAAGTCGTTCTGATTCGCCATCTTAGCTCTTCAGCTGTTATTTGTGCTCCGAGGAGCCATGAGCGAGGATACACGAGAGGCAGATGGGAGAAGTTAGCCTTGAAGGCTTTCTGTCAGGCAGCTTCCGGGCAGAAATTCCATTTAACTTTCTGACAGAAACCCCACAGAGCTTTCTGACAGAAAGCCTTGCACCCAGGTGAGTGGGGATTGTAACCTGATAGTGGCTCTATTTTCCCCTTTTTTCAGTAGTTATTTTATTGTTTTGGTCACACTTTGGTTAGGTTTAGACAACTAAAAAACTTGTTTACGTTTATGAAAACTTCATGGTTTGGGTTAAAAATACACCCTTTCACAACGTTTAACATGTGTTACCCTAACGTTTCTGGAAGAAAGCCTTCAGGGCTAACTTGTGCACACGAGAGCAGCCTTCATGGAAGTCTTTTACTGACCGACACGCCCTCTTATTGGGTATCAGCTTTTGATTGGACGCTGCAGCTGATCGGACTTGTCTGATTCATCACAACAACACTGGAGTTTCATAACGGAATGACGACAGTTAACAGATTAGTTACTGCCCAGTTTTATAGTGAGTCTGGATGATTTACGGAGCACAAACAACTTTCTTCATTCATTAAAAAGATTTTTCTTTTCATGATCTGTTATTCCCCCCATTCACTTTTATTGTGGATCCAGTTAAAGTCAGAGAGAGTAGGAGAGTCATATTCTGGGTTATTAAATAATGAATTCACAATCAGTATATCAATAATACAGATGTAAATAACAGGCAGGACTCTCCTCGTTTGGTTTCCTTGCGTCTCTCCACGTATCCTCGGTGGGAGGGACTAAGACGCAAGTGAGGGAAACGTGGATGTAATTAAAGGGAAATTAAAGGGATGTACCCCAGGTGTCCCACTTTACTGCACAGCATTTTTATCCCTTGTCCCACATTTTGATTGGCTCTAGTTTTCAAAAGTCAAACCACCCCTCAAACTGCGCACAGATGGATCAATGCCGGTTAACCAGTGACTGTTTTTGCTGCCTGCATATAAAATTGTGAGTCACCACAAAGCCTCAAGCTAACGGTATGCAGATTTAAGCGTTCCAACAAAGACTAGGAAGTGACTTGAGTCTTATCTCCCAAGAAAGGAGTGCCTCAAAAAATAGATCTATGGATGAATGAAACATATATAAAATAAAGCAGCGTGCTACTGAATCTACCAGAGGGCAAAACACAGAGAAGTATTGAGCTAAGAGGTAGAAAGGAAATGTTTATGTTTTAAGGTAGATAGACCTCTCAGCATTGGTAACATCAGAAAAAAGTCAGTTTTTCACGTGGCCCTAATCCTCTTCCGTACTTCAAACATGATCGATAGTTATCAGATTCTTTTGGTATTGTTGCATTTAACTTTAAAAAGTCAGTGTCCGGGCTGCCTTAAAATTTAAAGTTCAGTGAATTTGAAAAGACAAGTTGAGGTAAAACGATATCTTTAAAAAGATAAAACTTCTCTTTGTAAATTCAGTGAACTTAAAATTTTAAAGATCCCCTCCACGCATGTGAACCTAATTAAATAACGATGTTTGTTTGTTTGTTTTTTATGAGAAAAAAAACCTATTTTTATTTGTTTCTTGTCTCATGTGGTTGACATGCAGTTGGAAATCAAGTTTGAGTTTTGTCATTAGCTTTATAGGTCAAATATCTGACAAAGTAAACTGAAAGGTGATCAGACTACTACATAGTAATTGGGGTATGTTGCTAATTATAGTTCTGGTGATGCACCATAAATGCATTGGGAACTATTTTTAAAGTGACGTACCCAAACCTGGTTGTAATTTAAACTAATATTATGGTGCTGCTTCCTGTGAAGTTCCAGAAATGTTTGGTGGACTTTCCATCAGGAGTGTTGTTCTGGAAAACAAATTAAATAGGAATAGTGAATATTCCCTGCTTACGTTAATTAACTACATTTCCTTATTATGTTAATAGAAAAGGTAATTGGTCGGCGTTACGTCTCCCTTATAAACAAATTTGCTGCTGCAAATGAGTTTTATATTAATGTGATTTTGAGGAGACGGGGCTGGATCGTCCTATCCATTCAAACGGTAATATACGGAGCCGTGGCTGCAGAACACAGTGTGCAGACAACAGAGGAGAGCAGCCTGGTCTCTCTGGGTGTTCACTAAGCCGACATCTGGGGATTTAGAGTCAGGGAGGAGTGGAAGGAGGGAGGCGGCAGGAAGAGTGAGGGCCAGCAGGGGCTCATTCCCAGTGTATACAGGTGGAATTAATGGGAAGCAACAGGAAAGGACTGAATGTGTGCACACCACCCTAAGGCCTCAAGGATTATAGCTTTTGCACACACACATACACACATATACACACAGGCTTTTCACAAATACTGGCTCAGTCTTGCTAATCTAACCGTCACTCAGTCTCTCTCAAATGAGCAATCTCACTTGGTTTTTGCATCTATCTCACGCCCAGAACATTATGAATCCTTTCCACTCCTTATTTACGCAGACGTGTGTACACCTTTGACAATTAGACTAAACATGACTAAATTCCAGCAGCTGCCAAACGACGCACCCATCCCTATTGTGCTGCTCTGTTCTGCGGTGTCTCTTCATCTAAAAGGTTGGGACTCAAAATGGGTCTAACGGCTCCCGACATGATAAATGAACTTGTTTCAACTCCGGGTAAATGTGTTGGAGCAGATTCTTGTCCCCAAATGGATCCACGCAAGAACTGCTGTGTCCACACTGGTAATTTTATTCATATTATGAATGCAGGTTAATATAGAAATGCCGCAACGCGTAGCAGCTGTGCCTGTGTTGTAATCAAGACCACCTAAACCAAGACCAAGTCATGACCGAGACCAGACCATTGCTCACAGTCCCACACTGCATGACACACTTACGATAAAATGTGGAAAATGCAGACCACTCCTCAAATTGTTTTGAAAGATCCACATTCCCATAAAAACAGCCACAGAAATGTAGGTTCCTCATTATTCACCTCTTTTATTGCCATATATACAGGATACTGCATGTATAAATGTATAAATGAAATTGTCTTGATAACATAATCAAAGGCATTGCAGAAGTGAATTTTCCTTTTGTTTCCCACAAACAAACACTTTTTTCACCTCACAAAATACAACTTTTTGTCCAATCATCAGGTTTTCTGGGTGACTCTTGTCTTCTCCTTAAACCCATTGTTAAGTACAGAACAAATAATAATGCAATACAGTTTTATCCCCACAGTTGTGGTCCTGACTGCTCCTCTTTGTCTCAGACCGAGGCGAGAAAAGTAATCAAAACCAATATCGAGTACGACAACACGAGCATGTGTTGACAGTCAGATTACAACCAAAAACCAGATTAAGATAGTAATTTTATTAAAGCATTTTCATGGTTCGCATAGGCCTATTATAAATGTTATTTTTTTCCCATTATTACTAGCCATGCTGCTGTTTCTGTAAGCCTACACTCGTTATACTGTATACGCTACATATAGTCTTTATATGGCAACCTAGTATATACCGTAGTATAGCATAATACAGCCTGGTCTCACCAAAAGGCGTCTGAATAACATGTCAGTGTCTTTAGTCATTTCACGTTTGCATGCCATAGAGAAAACAGTGTGAAATGACGTAGTATAAAGAGTGAGAAAGTCCACACTTGGAGGAGGTTGGGGTGATGGAAGGGTCAAACAAGCAGCGGACCTTGACCCAGGAGACCGGACTTAGTGTCCTGTGTGAAACCAGAAGTTGATATTGACCCTCGTTAATTCTTGCCCGTAAGTTAAGTTACGTAATGTTTTGAATTTGGGTCACAAGTAGCATAAGTTGTGTGACGTACGTAACATAACGAAACTGATTTTAACCCAAACCATGATGTTTTTTTAAACTAAACCTAACCAAGTAGTTTTAATGCCTAAACGTAACCAAACTGCGACCGTAGGTCACGTGACGAAGACCACAAATGTCACACGACGAAGGTCACCTGACGGTGTCGTTTCCTGCATGTCTAAAAGTCATAAAATGTGGACGGCGTGACATGACGTGCGAAATGGCTTTAAGAGTGGCGTGCTATGCCATCCCATGAGATCACGTTACATAATAATATAGTCTAAATGAAGGAAGTCTTGGCTCAAAGAAATGGAACACAGAAGTTTCACAGAAAATGTTATGCATTGTTTCAAACAGTGGCGGCCGATTGTCAAAGCATCAAAGTACTTCTGTTACATATTTGTCCATAGACTGTGTTGGCTACATTGGATGCATCACTTCGGGCTCATTCATTACCCCAATTTTTTATCCAGATAAAAGTCACCATCCAACCAACGTCTGCCAATAGCTGCTCTCTGTCTTGCTGATTCCTCTCTCTCTCTCCCAACATCCCTCTCTGCTGCTAAACCCCCGAGGCCAAATGATGCAATATTAGGTTACAGGGACAGATGGGCATGAAGGAGGATGACAAGCAGGAGGGAGGAAGAGCGCAAATTCAGCTTATCCAAACCATTTTGTTCCCCATAGTCCAGGTATAATGGAAAACAGCTCTCCCTGCCAGAGAGAGGGAGAGAAAAAAAGGAGCATTGGTGGTGGCTGCGGTGCAGGACGAAAGAAAGAATGAAAGAAAGAAAGTCACCATTTCCTGTCTCATGGAGTATGCTGTGGGAAGAGTGGGCACTGCTGTGGGAGTGGTCCGTGTTTGAGAGTGTGTGAGGCGTGCGTACGTGCAGTGTGGCGTGTGAGCTCTGGTGGAGGTGGGGGACGATAGAACAGGATGCACTGCCCCTGAGGAATGCGTACAGCCTGGTGGCACGTCTGTGAAACTCATCCCTCCCTCCCCGGCACCACTTTTCTTTTCTCCCTCTTTCCTTCCCTCAGTCCCCCCCCCCCTCGCCGCTCACCGCCTCCCTCCCTGAGACGGGACAGCAGTCACACACACGCAGCGAGAGGGAGATCTGTAAACGGAGATAGCGGAGGACGATTAAGGGAGGGAGGGTGAGACTGACGGGCCTGGGGTCAGGGAGATTGTCTTTGAAGGGAGAGTGACAAACAGGGAGACGACCGCAGTGAGCAGGATCCCATCATCACTTCACCCCTCTAAAGTTTAGCGACGTATGTCACATCTTGCTGCCGTAGCATGAGTCACTTAGGGTTGAGCCCTGCGAATGACTCCAGCTCGCAGCTCACGACTTCCCCGTTGACCTTTGTGTCACTCTCCTCCTCCTGCAGAAGAAGAATCCCTAAAAGTGGAAAATTCTCCTGTCTGACTTCTAATTAGCTCCTCCAAGGAGGCCATGTTTTCACTCGTGTCTGTTTGCTGGTTGGTTTGTTTGTCACCAGCATTACACTCAAGATACTGAATGGATTTCCACAAAACTTGGTGGAAGGATAGAAAATGGGCCAAGGAAGAACCCATTCAACCTTGGCAAGGATCAGGATAAAGGGTTGGATCCAATTTCCCAGGGAATAATGCATGGATCTTGTAGGGAAAAAAAAGAAAATCAGACATATTTAGAGGGCTGGTATCTAAATAAAAATCCAGATCTAGCAGATTAAAACTTGTTTTCATAGGGGGGTAGTCTCTTCCTGCTGCTGTACAGTAACAAATAGAAACCTGCAGCTAGCACCAATGTGTAGCTGAGTTAATATGGATTCAGTAAGGTGCTAACAGAGAGT
>JBBPCS010005443.1:0-10506 GCA_037974645.1 Hollardia meadi
TGTGTGTGTGTGTGTGTGTGTGTGGAGGGAGGGAGGGAGGGAGGAATATCTTCCCACATCTCCTCGTATGTGTTTTCACCCCCGGGTGTATCACTCACATCTCATGTTCAGCCGACAGGGTTAACTGTTTCAAATCATCCAAGTCATCCTCCCACAAAATTGTCTGCCAGAAGGATATTATGCAACACGTAGCCTATATTTATTACATGAAAATAGCATTATTCATGAATTGTTTTAAACTGACCACCACATATCCTCCTAGACAACCACAACTTGCTTTTACACCTTGATTTACTGATAAATCAAGCAAGAGATAATGAGCTTTAGAGGTGTTGGTAGATGGATTTTGTTACTTTTGTGCAAAGCCACGCTGGCTGTTTCCCTCCGTTTCTAGTCTTTATGCTAAGTTAAGCTACGAGGCTGCTGGAGCCACATAGCCGATTCAAAGTTCAGAAATAAAAAGTGGCATCAATCTTGTCATTTAACTCTCCGTAACATAGTGAAAACGCTTATAAAATGTTAAACTTTTCAGATAAACTTTAATACAACATATTGGTATCATTAGTGATATAATTAATATAACTCAAATGTCTATCATATAGTATATCATGATTAGGCTTGAAGGTGAATTTCTACTCATGTTATTGATTTAAAGGTGCAGTTTGTAAAATATAGCCACAATGTGGAGGTACCTCCTGTCATGCTTTCAGTTCTAAGTGTGTCATTTCCTGTGTCATGGTTTTGAGTTTCTTGTTATTTCCTGTTTTATTTTGAAAGTCCTTTCCTTGTGTTTCTTGCCCCTCTTTACATTTCCTGTCTTTGTTCTTTTCCCTCCTCTGTGATTGTCTGCCCTGCCCTGATTAATTTCACCTGTTCCTTGTTAACCTTCCCTTCCTTGTGTATATAAGTCCTTGTGTTCCCCTTTGTGTCTGCCGGTTCGTCTTGTTACCCATGTGCCGTCGTTCTAGCGTTTTCCTTGTGCTCTTGTTTGACTTCTCTTGTGTTTTTTGGCCTTTGCGTTTTGGATTGTGGATTCTGCTTTTGCCCTTGTTTGACCGGATTTGTTTGTTTGCTTGTTTGGACTGACACCCTGGATTTGACCCTCGCCTGCCTTATGAACTGTGAGTTTGTCTTTCCTCAAATAAATACATTGAACTAAACCTGCTCTGCCTGTCATTTCTGCACTTGGGTCCAAAACCCCTGTTCCCTAGTGTTTCTGGCACATACTGTGACACCTCCATAAATATGGGGGGCAGCATATCTCCAGATTAACCAACTGCTGTCACTATATCGTCTGCTGTAAGTTAGTTATCTTGGGCTGTGTATCTGGGCGGTGGAGCTAGAAGTCTGATCTCAGCAGGAGTCACCGCGGGCAACAGGGCTCCGCAGCCTGAGCACGGCTGGAAACTAAGCTGGAAACGGACACAGCTTCTGAGACTGGTGGAGGCCAGTTTGACGACAGGAGATATAGTACGGAGGTCATTTACAGAATCTCAGGGACTATGACTTCGGGGATGACAGGACACAGCAGGAGGGGGCAGAAGAGAGGTTAAGTGGGAGAAAAGTGAGTCGGCCATCAGCAGGGAGTGAAGACGGAAAGTAGACATGCAATATTTTCACATCTTACTTTATGAATTGAGGATTTACTTCGAGCAAAACCAGAGGTGACTATGGAAAGACAAACCAAGACAGTTTGTGAGTTTTATTCTGTTTGTCTCATTTGAATGAAGTGTGATTTGTGATGAGTTGACAAGGAAATTAAGCTTGTTTTAGTTTGTTGAGAAAAACTTGAATTCAGAAG
The DNA here is from genome assembly GCA_037974645.1 of Hollardia meadi. Classification (NCBI taxonomy): domain Eukaryota; kingdom Metazoa; phylum Chordata; class Actinopteri; order Tetraodontiformes; family Triacanthodidae; genus Hollardia; species Hollardia meadi. Next base: position 1,802 of record JBBPCS010005443.1, read on the forward strand.
GTGTACGGTTGTATTTCTCACTTTAGTAAGGATAATGGTGTGAGAATATTTCCTTAACATTTTGAGTTTTTCTTTGGACTAAACGCTAAGGACTTCTGAAACATAGTTCGCCGCTTGCCAAGTGCTTGCTCATGGGGGAATGTTGGGTCTCTGTAATTTAATAATTAATAATTAAATTATTTAATAATAAAGAGTGTGGTTAAGATCTGCTCTACATGTTAAGTGTCATGAGATAACTTTTGTTCTGAATTGGCGCTATATAAATAGAATTTGACTTGACTTGACTTGTATAGCCTATACATCTCTCAAATCCATATAAGGAATTAAGTTAAGATGGCCTGGACATTAATTCCAAACCGCCTCCAAGTCATCCATTAGAGGGGACCAGCTACATTATCAATACCTTCACAGACTCACTCTTCTCCCAATGTCTCTCAATATACAGCAGATAAGTAGATAACCTTGCCATGAAGGTATTAAACAGACTTCTTAATTGGAAAGTACTGATGTGAGCTGAATCACTTTCAAAGGCAATTAAAAGCACTTTGAGATGTCTGTTAATCAGAGTGAGTGAGTAGCGTCAGAGAAACAAAGATATGGTGCTGCAGGCAAACTAATTAACTGATAGAAAAATAAGTTGCTTATCTGTCACCAACCCGAGAATAATCATCTTTGCCATTCAACACTAATTGAAATATCTGGACTGTGAAAAACATCCGAGACACACCCCAGAGAGATGCAGTGGTGTCTTTACTTCTCTTTTCTGTGTTGCTGTTTGTACCATCTGTTTTTCCCCTCTAAGAATCAGTCAAACTGTAGATCTCGCTTATATTTTCCTAAAATTGTGAGAAACGTCTCACAATAGTTCTGCAAAACTTTTTCTGCCTGCGAAAACGTGACGACTTCGCAGCCTCATTACTGTGGACAGACTGTCAGCTCTGTAGCAGCACATCTAACTGCTTACTGGCTGCTGAACATGTCGCTGCCATCTGCCATCAGTTCTTCATGAGGAGAGAGGGGGAAAAAAAACATTACATACTGTCACAACTCTTCAACAGTTAAACAGGCAGTAGACAACTCTTTTTTTTTTTTTACTATAATATGCATACATTGCACAGTGTATTGGCTAAAGAAATATGACATCATTCGCGTTTAGATTGCTTCCCTATAGGCCTTGCTTTCACTATGATATTCATGCTACCAACAAGCTGTTGTGTTTTTGGATTTTTGTGGAAAAATTAAGGTTCATCTTACAGCACCAAGGAAGCATGTCAACCTTTTGTGGAACCAAAACAGGAAGAGGCATTGTTCCACCCGGTCGCTCTCCCCAGGTAACAGCGGATTGAATGGAATAACTGTGGAAACTACCCTGCAAAAGAAGAAGAAGGCTGATGGAGAAGGCAAAGGTCAGTGATAGAAACTGAGGTAAAACAAGAGCGAACCGACGGGCATTCACTCGAATTGAAAGTACTCCGGAGTTGTCGACATTTGTTCACCCATTAATATCTTTTCCCTCAACACTGGGACTTAAGAGGGTTCCTTCTTTCTACTGTATCAGTAAGCAACAAGACCTGCCTACTTATTCATTGAACCGGGTGTTTACTCTGCCTTTATCACAGCACTGAGACCAGAATATTTAGGTCCAATTGGAATTCTTATGTTTGCTCTGTTTTGGACAGTAGCCAGGCTGCTAGCAGTAGCCACATTGCTAACATTCTCTTTAAGACCACAATGACAACAATAATACCACTTGAAAGGGGAGGAAAGTTGTCTTTTTCCACTTTTAAACTGATATTGTGTCAAAATTTGGAGGGAATAATGTGCAAAATGAGGGCACGGAGTTGGTATTGCAATTTATTCTCAAGATGTCACTGAATTGCAATTTCACAAACTTTACAAAATAAGGCGTAGGCTAGTTATAATGTGTGGAATATAAATAATATATTTTCTTCTGTTAAGTGGTTTCTCAGTTTACATTTACATTTTGTATTACTGCGGGTTTTGTGTAAAGCCCTGTAAAGCCAAATGAAAAGAGCAGGCCATTATAGCAGTCATTGAAGTGTTTCCATAGCAACGGCAGGATGTTTTGCTTGGAACTGTTTTTAAATGCATTATATTTCTTGTTAGACAAAGCACCTTGTTTTAAAAAAGAAAATTGTACACGGCTGACAAAATGAAGAGATAAGAATAACTCGGAACATAATCTTCAAAACAACTCAAAACATGATCTTAAATTTTAATAAATCCATATTGTTGTGGTAAGATGTGTCTCAAAAGGTCACAGAATAAGGCCCGTTTCACAGAAAGGACATTTTTCCGATGAATTTTAACAAGCCGTAGAAGAATATGAGCATTAATGAAGCTACTAAGTGGACCTTGAGTAAAGATTTCTGTTGTCAAATAAGGGAACATGAGTCTTAAATTACAGTTAAACCTGAATCTAAAACTGGAGATACAAGGTTTTAACATGACAGCAGGAAAATCTAATCATGTATACAGTATAATATAAAATATAAACATGCACTTTAAAATCACAGACTGTACTCTCACTTTAACTGCAGTTATTCTTTGCTGTCCATATATTTTGACTCTTTACTCAAAACTTTTGAGTCTCCTACAGCTTCTCCTCTCCTGCTTCATTGCCACGTCAGCATTAATGAGAGGTCTCTCTGCGTCCCGCCGTCTGCCAAGGTGAAATTTTCCACGACACCACTTAAAGGCCTGGCACACACACACACACAGCAGGATCTCTGCAGCCTGGTGTCAGTGTGACTCTCAGAAGTCAAGTCAATTTTATTTGTATAGCACTTATGACATTTTACATGTAGACTAGGTTTAGACTATACTCTTAAATTTACCCAACATTCCCCCATGAGCAAGCACTTGGTGACAGGAGCGAGGAAAAGTTGCCTTTTAGGAAGTTTTACTCCCTGACAATCAGTGCAGAGTGATCAGTCAATGATACGATCTGTAGACTTGATGCGAGACCTCAAATGAATAAAATTAGAGGTGATTAAGTGCAGTACTGTCGTCACATCGGCTGCATACGCTGTCAGCCTGAAATGGTAGAGATCAGCTTTCTGGACTATATGAACCATTAAACCCATAGGTCACCTTCACACTGCTCATGAGTAAATGATATGATGTAGATTCCCTCAGAGGAGTCTCTACTGCCCAGAGACAGATTTTATAGAGTGAGCAGAGCTGGAGCTGAATATTTAATCTTTGTGTGACCTGTTTAAATGTAATATGACAAAACAGAGATATTTCTTGAGGTTTTAAGAGGACTGCTTTGCTGCTCTCCCCTTTTCTATTACCATGTAAGATGGGTAACATTTCCTAATTTTTAGTCCCAGAGGATGCATCCTGTAGATTCTGATGAACCAGTGACCTCTCCTCTGTTTCAAAACATAATGTCTCCTAATATTTTAAATGACAGATGATATTTGAGTAAATTCAATGTCCACACAGGAATAAACCTTTTAAATGCTGTGGCCCATCCTGACCAGGGGTGCACTGGAGGATAAATGCATGTAAATGTCATTTAACTCTTCGCAAAATTAAAATTAAGTTTGACATTTTGTGAAATACGCTTTCTTACCAAGAATTACATGAGGCGATTGATATTGATATCGCTATCATGTCCGTATGTTAAAATATGAAGCTACAATCTGCAGCTGGTTAGCTTACCTTAGCATAAAGACTGAATACAGCTAGCCAAGCTCTGTCCAAAAGCTCACATTTGACCTCATTTGTTTAAAAAAAAAACCCACAGCTTGTGTTTTTTTGTTTTTTTTCTTGGTTTCACTGGGAATGATGTACCAGACTATTTCTTGGACGGGTGCAGTAACTTCCTGGTGTTGACAGCCAACGGCGCGCTGAACTAAGTTAAAATCTCAAAACTCTAGACATGTTTGTCAGTGACCAAGAGATGTCAACGCACTGCAGTTTAAGAGAACACATGCAAATAAACAAAACACAAGCAAATTAAGAAAACAAATTGTGTGTATTCGAAGTGTGTTTCTGTATTTAAATGTGTCGTGTATTTGCAGCATGTTTGCCTGTTTTGTGTGTTTGCAGCGCATGTGCTATCAAAGCGGTTTTCTTTATTTGCTTGTGTTTGCATGCGTTGAGCTCTCTCAGCCACCGTAGTCTCATTGTACACCATTTGTAATGATGGGGCCGCTCTAGCTTAAATATAGAAAATTGGTGTTGTCCGATTTTCTTCAGTAACGTTGTCAGAGATTTACTGTCCATGTCACTGGTAATCCTCCCACAGCAGAAAATATTAATACCCGTCTTGCTCGGTGGTGAATTTATATGTACTGTATGTCTGAGATTGTGCTTTCTGATATCACCGTGTTTGCCAGTGATATTGATCTTTCACACATGTTTGTTCAAGTCATAAAGGCTTGTGAGAGGTTTGTACATGTGACTTTGGTCACCATTACAGCCTGTTCTTCAAAATACAGTGAGTATATCAAATGTACAGTTTTAGTTCTTAAGAGTCTTGCTTTTTTTGCGCTTATTATGAGGTGGTCCTTAATGTCTCTATCTATCCTAATCTACATATCTTCTATCCCTTTCAAGGCACTTCCCTTCTCTCAAAGGATCTAGTTGATAGACACAGTTTGAGATGTACGGAGGAGTTGTAATAAGGTTTGGGTTTTCACTGCACCGGACTCAATGTCACAGTCTTCATTTGCATATTCCCATACAGCAGGGTGAGTCACAAGCTATATTGTTCCAGTTCAGAAATAATGAGCCACTATTCTTCTAAAGGAGATCCTATCTTCTTTAGCATGCCATATCAAAGCAATGTGTAGGGTTTTACTGCATACAGAAAAAGATATTGAATGTACACAAATGGCAAAATTTTGCATGCATATGCAATGTGGACATCAAGGACCAGCTATGTTGTATAATAAATATGAATAGCCAGTTGGACTTTTCATTTTCAGGGCTATGTAGCACATTTTGCTGCCAATTTAAAATTGCTGATAAAAAGTCCATCTTAGTTTAAGTTTCATTTTACATTATGCTGAGTTTAAATTGTACAGGATGTTTGTAGTCTGTTTGTGTAGTAGAAATTATAAGTCAGTTCATTTTAATCACGATGATGAGCTGCTAAATGGAAATGAAAAAGAAAATTAATTGTTTCATTTGGATTTTGTAGAACATGTGGGACATGAGTTTTCAATTTAACTACATGAATTGCATTTATGCTCACTTTGATCACCTCTGGCCACTGTTTACAGTGGATGTGAGAAAAAATCCTGACTGTGAATATGAGTAAAGCTACTTGGCCTGCTAACACCCCTGACCATGTATTGAAAACATGTGCCAGTCAGCTCTCTGATGTTATTCCTGACACTTTTAACATATCACTCTCACAGGAGACTGTTTCCACCTGCTTCAAGACCACCATTGTCCCTGTACCCAAAAAGTCTGCAGTGTCTAGTATAAATGACTACCACCATGTGGCGCTCACCCCAATTCTAATGAAGTCCTTTGAGAAACTGGTTCTCCATCACAACAAAGACAACGTCCCAGCCAGCCTGGACCATCACCAGTTTGCTTTTAGAGTCAACACACAGTCCACAGCGGATTCCATCTCCACTGCCATCCGCTCAGTCTTCACATACCTTGAAAATAACAACACCTACAGTATATCAGAATGATGTTTGTTGATTAATAATTAATACTCTGAAAAATAGATATTGGGCTTACAGACCCAGACAGTTCAGATTGACAGTCACACCTCCTCCACCCTAGCGTTGAACACCGGAGTACCCCAGGGCTGTGTGCTCAGCCCCTTCCTGTTCACACTTTACACCTATGACAGCAATCTCAGACATGAGACTCATCTGAGGTTCATTATACTATCTTTGTTGTTTAATGATGATTAAATTAATTGCAAATCTATCACATGATTATGATAATTTCTTTCTTTTCAGACTACCAAATGAAAAACCTTCTTTTGCATGCAAAAAGCAGAAATCTAATCCCTGAAATAAAAGCCATCTCCTCCTTCTAACTGCAGTTTTAAAATTGAGTACTTGAATCCTTAACTTAAGAAAACATAAATATTATCATGCAAAAATACTTGGTTACAAGTAAAACTCCTACATTAATATTACCAGCAAAATGAAAATACTCAAGTAAAGTACAAGTACCTGAAAGTTATACTTAGTCGGAATCAGGTCAGATCAGATTTATTGCCAAGTAGGTTTTCACGTGCCATGCCAGGAATTTGCCTCGGTGTTTAAACAAACATAAGTAGCAAAGATTAAGAAAGATTGAAAGGCAAGTATTGCAAGTCAAGGAGCATAAATAGAAAATTGACAATTTGACTTTTATTTCAATAAAAGAGCAGCACAACCGCACACAGTATAAAGAATATTTGCAATGTTCAAGTGTGATATTGTTCTTGAGTAATAATACTTTACTTCACTGCAAACGAGCAGGTGATCAAAGCTGAAAAATCAATTTAAGACCTCTCTATGGTATTCTGTGCCTGAGGTATGACAAGTTTGTTTTTAAATGTGTGCTGCCATTACGCAACACCCACTTCTCACTCAAAACAAACAGACAACATAGAGGTTTGGGACTTGATGAAATCTGCTTGTTATATACACATTGAATTGCATTCAAGAAACCACTTAACAGAGCCCAAATAAGGAAAAGTATTTGTCGGACTTAAAGCAGAGACTGGTAAGGATTGTGCTGCATGGAGTCGTATCAGGAAACGCTGCCTCATTTGATCTACAAAATGAATTCTTTCTTCTCTTTACCCATCTTCTGGAACATGAATGGTGTTACTGAGATAAGCCATGTTATTCCTGATCCTAGCCCTCTGCATAAATAATACAAAATGAATCAACCGTACGCAAACCTCATACCGTGAAAGTCTCAAACTGAAACCAGTTGCTTGGTTTTTAGCTGCTCTTTCTCACCTTAGAGTGCATATTAAAGAGCGACACACCATTAGCTGCTGGACTGGGAAGAGCTTCCTTAAGTAGCTCTATGGACATTAATCAGTGAGCATGTGTGTGGGTGCACAGATAAGTGAAAGGTTGGGTGGATGTGCCCTTTACTTTGACAGGATAAAGTAAAGGTCTGTGTTTCTGTCTGTAGCTCTATTACTGCACTGGAGCACGTTGTGGCAAATAAAAAGGGAAAGAAGTGGGAACGGAGAAAGAAAAAGAAGTAATTATGCACATGTTGCTCTCATATGAGATCATTTCAGCACATTTGCTCTATGTTTTTGTGCTCAGGGCCAGCATGAAACCTTCATTAGCTTATATGTTCAGCTTTGAAATGATGTCACGAGCACAACCTGAACACATACAAATAATTCACGGCGATCTTGCGAGTCATTGTTTGCTTTGTAAAGTAATAACACATTTCCCACAGGTCATCAATAAGGTCACTGCAGAATAGCAGGAGATGAAGGGCACCAACATTTACCATTTGTCCACTTAATGAGAGTGTTAAAGGTCTGGTGGAAATTGCAAAAAATATCCTCCTGTGCCATTACGATATATAAAACCAGAACAATCACACACACTGAACTTTAATGAAACTGTATTTAAATGCATATTACTCCTAGGGAAAACTGGCTCTGTGAGCTCAAAGAACACTGAGCACTGTAGCTTTCCATTTTTACATAATACTGGGAAATCAGTGTTGCTGCTGTTCGTTTTCTGTTTATCTGGAATACAGAGTATTAAAAGTTGTTGTGGTTTCAACAAAGACATGTGATGTGATGTGTTGTGCTCATGCGGCTAGAGTATCTGCATTAACATCAGAGACCAGTGTTTACTATAAATGGTACCCTCTGTTCAGATCATACAAGCACAGTCAACTTAACCCACATGTTGGAATCCAGAGCCCGCAGGGGAACAAACCACTTCAGATTACAATTCACATGTTAACCAGTTGAACTCTTAGCAAGGTGTCTGTCTGACGCAGAATGTGTTGCTTTTCATAACAGGTATGCTCTATCTTCATGAATCAACTCCAAGATGGAAACTTTTTAATGCTTTAAGAATACTGTCTTATTCTGCTGAGCTCATTTTAAAGCCACTGGAAATTTTATAACCAAGGTTGAAAGTCTGCCTACAGCAAAAGGATGATCACAGTTACATTTCAGTTGACATAATCTGAGAATAGACAGATTTTTATTAAACTTGGCCCAACAAGGTCACGTTTTTAATATAAATGGAAGTACTGGATATACTGTATACATAAGGCTATTCATTGTTATTCCATATTCCAAGAACTGTATCTATAAAAAGGGTACAACAAGTATTCGATGTAGCATGTAAGTGGATTATTTTAATTGACGGCATTGGGAGACCGGTTCCATGTTAATGGGAATGTTCACCCCAAAATTGTTCCTGCTGATGAAGCTGCTCATAACAAGGTCTGTGGATTATCTTGAGTAACCAGGTCAAGATTTCTGGAAAGAGACAGTGCAGTTTTTTAAAAGTATTTTATCGGTGTTTTGAACACCACAAGACAAGTGCAATCTAGTTCCAAATATATTTGAGTAAAGACAGAAATCTCTACAGCCGTTATCCCCAAACTGAGCAACTCACACCAAAACAATTTAAATGGATAAATAGCACTATAAGCATGAGGAAAATATATATATATATATATATATATATATATATATATATATATATATATATATATAA
>JBBPCS010005444.1:0-10505 GCA_037974645.1 Hollardia meadi
CACACACACACACACACACACACACACACACACACACACACACACACACACACACACACACACACACACACAATTTTCCAGTTGTTCTTTCCAGACGGCCTCAAATAGGTGACGATGAGTTAAAGGATTTTGAAACAACCGCTGCGAACTGGCTTCTGCTGCATTCGCCACTGGGTGGGATTGCGAGGGAAATGCGCTGCCGATGCTTGAAGGCACACATCTGAACACTAAGGGGCAAACAGAGGTCACGCTTTGAAGCCTTCTGTCGTTGGCAGATCATATTGTACATAAACTATTCCAACTATCCAAAATCTTACACTTCGTGTGAAAGGTACACGCTGTGGCTTCAGTTTGCGCCGTGTACCTGTAAGCACATTAAACTGTCGTCAGGAAGGATTTTCCCTCTCTACCGAAATTCACTCGATGTGTGGGCTGGCTGCTTCGCTAACTTTACTATCTCTGTCTGTCCACCTTGTCTTTAAGTCTCTACTTCTTCTCTGTTTATCAGCTAGCGTGGTAACGTACGACACTACTACCGCGGCGTCAGAAAGGACTGCACATCGTCCTTTTTACACAGCCCGTTCTCATCCCCAGCTCGTCAGATATCGATGTTTTGTCACAGCCCCTCGCATCTCATCCAGACTCACAAGGTATACCCTTTGACATCAGGCAGAGAAGCACAAGCCTTTGCACGTCGCCCAGAGACGATAAAGGGAAGGCTTAACGCGTTGCCAAAGGGTACCTTGTGCACCTGGATAAGACATGAAGAGCGCATGACAAAACGTCGGTGTGTGACAACCTGGGATGGGAATGGGTTGTTTTACATTATCCATGTTGTAGTTAACAGCCAACTCTTAAACTCTTGACTCATCTTTTTAGGTCATTAATCTGATGTTGCGCCCTTTATTGTTGCAAGTTAAATCCATTGAATTAGTCAGTTAAACAAATTCATAAAATATTTGTTTTTCAAATTTGGACATTTAGGGCCGACAGTTCTGTCGGTGCTCCACAACAACCAGAAATATTAAAAAACAGTCATTTAACTGACCTTAAGATATAGTTGATATCCCAACTATTGAGCTAAAAAACCTTTGAACTTTGCATAAAACACAGCGGAGAAAACATGTCAAAACATTTAACTTTAATCACATGAGTCAGTGTGTAGATCAATCAGCAGCTGAACTGTGCACTGAAAATAATAATCCAGGGTAAAAACAGTACACAAAATTAAAACGCACTGTGGAGCAAAATCCTAAATAATCTTTGTACCTGAATGGTTAAAATATTTCAGCCATGCACGGAGCCATGAGAGAAACTGGTCAGCACATCTCTGGGAACACACGGCACAAGACGACTGGATGATGTGTGTTTCTCTGAGGATATTTATCCTGCAGGTCTGACCGTCTCTCTCGAGGCTCTGCAGAAATTATGGTCTGCGGAGATGAATAGAGTCCGACTGGGCTGAATCCAAAACGTGCTGCCAAAGCAAAGTGAAGCCCAACTCTTCAGCTCAGTCATTACCAGCCAAATGATGAAGAACTCATATGTGCGTGTTTATTCCTGATTATTTCAGTGTGCGACAGCCTGCGTGTACAATATGTGCACGTGTTTCCATGAATGTTATCAGTGGGAATGTGCTTGTATATGAATCCCTAATAGAATGTGAATGTTTGCATGTTTGGTGTGCCTCTCAGCTCCCTGCACTGGGCTCTCTGACTTCTTTGTGAGTCTTTTGGAACACAGTAACCGATAGTTTTTCATTTATCTTTTTTTTTCCCGCTCCGCTGCGTCCCTGCTGACCTGCAGATTACAGCTTCAATAAAAACAAGTCCAACCAATTTAATTTCACAGAGCTGTTGGTCGTGGTTGTACTTTACATCAGTGACAGCTGAAAGTTCAGGCCACTCACACAAGTGTGTTCAAAATGCAAAAACCAAGAGAAATAATAATGTCAGAACTTTTTGTGGTTTTGTCTGTTTTTCCCATTGAAGCTCAAGCTTTGAGAATTTGCTCAAGCATATTACAGTAGTTTTGCAAAAAGGGCTCTAAGCAGGCAAGTTGAAAAAAAACAAAAACAGAAAAAAAACAAGCTTTAATGGCAAAGCTGAATCCATACAATAAAAAATGACAGATAAACAAAACCGAAGAAGCAGACTGAGGCAAATCCAAAAAATACTCGGAAGAAATATAAAAAGTAAAGTCAATACGGATAGAGAGGCCAGGTCCTGCCCCTTCTGGTATCCTCCAATGTGAGAGACAACATTTTTTAAATAGTGCCACTAATTTAATGAAATTTTATGAGTCAATGTTAAAGATTATTTTGCAGGTAAAGGAAGCCGCAGTTTGTCGTAATGAAAGCGAAGAACCATTTAGTTTTGTGTGAGACGGCTCCGTGAACTACATCTCTTTTACGTCACCAACACCAACACGGCTGCTAGCTTGGCACAGAAAAATGATTCAAAGTGGTGAAATCACTGCTTCTCCAGGAATACAGGTGCAACACCGGCAGCACAGGAGGATGATCAGGGACAGGCGGAGCTGACCAGGGCAATCACAACTGTGGGAACGAGACAAAGACAGGAAGTACAAAACGAAACATGACACATGAAAAGAAGGAAGTCACAAAATAAAACAACTAAACTAACGTGGCATTAGTGAAAATCACGTCTCACTGAGGACTCATAACTGGTCTTGTATCTTTTAAACCTGCAGATTTCATCAGAGCGTTACTCAAGATTAAAGGTGAGACGTTGAGGCATAGCGATGAGTTTGGAAGCTATTTTGTCTGACTCCATCTCCTGAGTCTCAGATGCAAAAACATCCAGCCAATGGGGAAGCAGATTTCTCTCATGTCTTCAGAAAAAAACAAAACATATTTCCCCTTTGGAGGATAGAGTAGTCCATTTTTTGTGTCTTGATGAGTTATACAGGCAGGAGAACTGCTGATTCCTGCAGTCCGGACAGAGTCTAATGTGTCACAGCAAGACTCAGGGAGGATATGTGTAAATGTAAATGAGGACTTTAGCATCTAAAGCTAATTTACATACAATATAAGTACAGCCTGGTCTGCTCTGATCTTTTCTTTACATGATCAGAGACTCAACTGAATGCAGAATTGAGACAATGAACAAACTCTCAGGAGATGATGTCGTTTTTCTTTTCTTCATTGGTGCCAGAAGAAAACAATTTAAAAATGTTAATAGTAACTCTTTAATCATTAAATGAAATGGAAACGACATATGACGCTACTTTAACTCCCAGTGTTGATCAAGTCTTAGATCTTATATCAAAGAGTTTTGGCTTGAAAGTCGGGTTTGAAGGAAGTTTCGCCAGTTCAGCGCCATTAAAATGTCCCGTATCTTCTGCCCAGCACGCTCCCAAAAGGATGAAGATTTTTAATGACCTCTTGACCTTTCCACCAGCGCGTAGGCATTTAAGCGACACTAAGGCTCTGAGAAAAAAAACAAAATCATCAGTATGTTATTTCTTGTGTCTTCTAGGGCCACTCGGAGGACTTCAGCCGCATATTTTCAGCTGATTTATAACTGGGCTTCTGTCCTCTAACTCACGTAAATGTTCCATATAAAACAGCAGGATGAGGGACTGCACTTCTACAGAAGCATGTAAAAGCCAAATACTTTATCATATTCCTTTCTGATTATTAATATCATTATTATGGCTAGTAGGATGTCAAAACACTGCACACTCCAGGACACTTTCTGACTGAGGCTGTGTGAGCTGGTTTCAGATGCTGACCATGTACTCTAACTGCAAAAGTCCAGCTGGAGACCTTTTGTTGTTCTTCATCTCAACCCCATCAAGTCCAGTCAGCGTTCTACTGTCTGCTGTTTAATTAAGGCAGAAATATCAACAACATCTATAAAAGGGCAAATAAACAAGAGATTAAAGACCCTCATAAGTAGCTTCTATGTGGCTGTGTAGTGTACGCTGGTTGTTAGGCTTGACTTTGTCTCACAAGATACCAGTTTGATGACTGATAAATACGGAAGCCCTGAAAGGCAAGTTTGAAAAAATAAATAAATCAGGTGATCGAACTTGTTTTCTCTCCTGTGTTTCTGACTTAAGAACAAGTGACAGTAGGCTAAAGGTTTAAGCAAGATCTTTAGTTAAGTTAATTTTTTTCATCTGTGGAAATAAGTGAAAGAAAAAACAGCTTTCGCAGGTGTTATTTTAATATGCGCTAATCTGTAGTTAGCGTTAGCCAATTCCAATGCATTTCTAACCAAAAGATAGACAATGTTTAGAGCGCGTGGAGACCTGGATGAAAACATGAAGGCCTAATTCGCCTTGAACATGGGGTAGTGGTGCACTTCAGCCTCTTGTGGCCGAAATGAGTATTACAGCAACAGACAGAAAAAGAATCTGACAAAAAAATAAAAAAGGAAAATAATATCTCGAAGGTTTTTTTCCCCCACACCTGTTTCACAGATGAAAACTAAATTTAAAGAGCTTAGAAAGATTATTCTATCAAAACCATGTTTTTCATCTGCTCATAAGTCATAAACACAGAGGAGAAAATAATTGATATCAGACTTAGGTAATGGATCACAAGATTGATTTGTTTTTACCACTCAGGGCTTCCATAGAAAAACTGATGAGTCATCAAAGTAGAAAAAGCCAATTTTAATTCACTTTCTTTTCAAATCTGGCTTCTTTAATGTATCTTATAATCTGTGAATTTAATATATTTTCAACATATATCAACTGAAATAAATCAGTATCAGTACAATAAAGCAATCAAAATCATTACAATGAAACTAATGGATTCTGAGCTATAATGTTTCTTCTAATTAGATCCAGAGGGAAGTATCAGATATTGCTATAATTAATTTGTCCTGGAAGTGATAAATAGAAAGGATAGAAAATATCTCTGCTAAGAAGAAGCCCTTCATGTGTTTTATCTTTTTGGCCTTTTCTTTCTGAACTGCTAGCTTAATCCTCCAAAATGCCTCCAAGTCGTCAATGTTTCACTTACAAGAGAGGAAAACGGGGAGAAAGGGCGCGCTCGGATCAGCTCAGCGAGGAAGCAGGAGTCCTTTGAGTGAAGTGAGCACTTTAATGACGTTTTAATCAGCGGGCCAACTGACGCGAGCGCTGCTATCGATGTCGCAAAGAAAGTCAACAAGCAGGATTATCAACATCTCTTTAATCTTTAATTAGCCTTTATCTGAACTGTCACATAGCAACAGAAAAAAGTCATACACATTTCAGCTCCCTGAAAGAGAAGCTTTTTATTTTCTTTTAATACATGAAAATACCCATTTTGTTCTGTCAAAATAAATATGGAAGAGTTTTACAAAAGTTGTTTTTTTTTTGTCTCCTTTGGACAGTTTATGGGAGTTTGTTTTTTCTTTATATACACATTCATGCTGTAAGCTGCAAACATAGATGAATAAATTAAAAACAGAGATGGAAGGGAGCAGAAATGACACAGAATACAACTCAACAAGTTGCACAACTGGTAGCCATTGTCGAAATCCTGCTTTTTTGCACATTTATGTAATTCTTTCTTTAATGATAAGGGTGGAAACTATTATTGCAGATGCAAACAACAGATCCAACTAGTTGAAACAAGAAGAATTCTTTTTTTCTGCAAAGAAAAGAAAAAAAAAAGTCTTGCAAAGTAAGACAGTGGCTAAATTCTGCAAGTGACATTTAAGAAGGCAGGTAAGATGTTAAAAAAAGTGACATTTTCACTTTGCAAATTAAAAAAAAAGGCTGTTGAGAAGTTCAGTATCAAGTGTTACCTGTGAGGTTATATGAAGTAAAGACTCCAGCGCTTGAAAGAAAAAAAGTGATTGAACTTGGTGATTATGGATAACCTGTTGCTTCGTGGAGGCTTCTAAAGGCTACAGAATCGGCTTAAGGTAAAAGGGAAAAGGATGAACTCTTATGCAAATTAAATACCTCAATTATGTTCCATTCTCCTGATTTATCCAACAATGCAACCCACACAGTCACAGTGTCAGCTTCATGCTGATAGAACTCAGTTCTGCACAGTTACGCAAGGTTATTTAGGACTGAATTTAGTTTTTCTTTCTTGCTCTAAACCATCCTAAAGTTTCTAACGATCATCAACTTTGTATTTGAATCTTTGGACGGTCCAAAAGATTGCTGTTAATTGCTGATAATTTTGAGGCTTCCCTGGGGTAAAGGAATATTTCACTACAAATGCAGTCAAGATGAAGCGTTGGTCCAGATGTTGCTTGGCTGCTTACATTTTCTTTTTTTTTTTTTTATAAGACAGTTCGTGCATTTTTGTGATTAGGCCTGTTTTTAAAAGGAGGAAAAAAGGTTCCACTGTCTTAAATCAAAACATTTTTAAGCATTTTTTTGTCAGGAAAACAACAATTTAGTAAGATCTTGAAGATGATCTTGCAAAGCCAAACCAGCATTTGTATTTACCTCTCTGAGGAACAGAAATCTACCACAGCTCACGGCCAGCACTCTGAGCTCACTCAGTTTTTTTATGCTTTGTATTGAATCCCACTGATGATCACATGGAAACATCAAGCTAAAATTCCACTAATGAACCAAGAAGAGGACAAAACATGAATCCAAATTCCTTCCCTAGGTGGACGGATGCTTCTTTGAAGCGGTGAAAAGATAGATTTTTTTTTTTTTAAACTTGAAAGTATTTCCATTAGCAGCAGGGTTTTCTTCGGTTTCATTCGACCTGAAATGACTCCATGACCCCTCGAACCCCTCAGATGGTTCCCAACTGGAGCGTGCTCTGATTGATTTTTTGTCTGCATCTCGTGATGTGTTTTTGGTACATCTCCAAAAACGGCCTTCCTAACACTTTTTGGCTAATTACATTAAAGTTTCACATTAAAGTTTTTACATTAAAGTTTCACCTCCCTAAATTTAACTGTTGAGGAGCTTCCCACGCAACGCACACACATGCACACACAAGAACGGGCATACGCACAGCCTGACATTAAGCTCCGTGCAGTCGTGGAAGCGGGCGGCTATTGACCACCAGAGTAGAGAAAAAATAGTCACAATATAGAAAAGGCAAAAAGAGAAAATCATGACACTGAAGCCACAAAGTCGCCTGATGGAAAAACAGACAGATGTTTGTTTGAAAAGAAAATTGTGGGTTTAAAGATGCCGACAACAGGAATGTAATTGGTTATAATAATAAAAAATACTGAATTTGCAACCTCTCTGTGGAAGTGATATTACCAAGTTTATATTCTACAGTCTTTGTTCTCTTTTGTGGTTTCACTCTGCAGTGAGAGGTCATGTTAGTGAAGGGCACAAGCGTTCCTTTAAGCCGATCACTTTTTAAAAGTGCACCATTAATATGTACAATTAATTCCAGTAACTCCAAAGACGAGGTGACAATCTGAGTTTGTTCTAATTTGACAAATGAAGAACACTCTGCGATGAAAAAAAAACAAACAAAATACTAATATTTAAAATCAAAATGATTCTGACTATTATTACTGGCTGATTTCAAGTTCCATTTAAAAAAATGTTTGGAATCCGAAATCATCGGGAATTTAAGGCCAATCGATTCTGGCAGCAAAAAAAAAAAAAAAAAGATTTAGTGAAACAAACTGACGCAAATTCAAATTCACCAATCGTTCATCTACATAATCTACACGATTAACAGTTAACTGATAAAAAATATACACAACTTTTGTTTTATTATCAAACATTATCATTTTTATTTTCTGAGAAAAAAAAAGAAATGCCATTACAGATTTTGTTTTACAATCTTCCGTCTTTTTCATCACTTGCTATAAAACTTTCTCTCCAACTAATGTTTAAAAAGGAAAGATTAGGATTCGCAGAGGGGAAACAAATCAACGGACAACTGCATGACTTTCACAATCAGCGTTTAATATTAAAATAGGTCATCTAGATCTTAATTATATTAAGAACATTAGATATATATTGGAAAATAAATATTATTCAAAAAATATCCACAGGTTGTTTTTGCAGCCCGGCCACATAGGTCGACTGTGCAGTTTATTACCACCCATATTTACGTTTATTCTTAGGCAGCGACCTCTAGTGGCCTTAGTTATTATTACAGCAGCAAAGCAGGAAGTCTGGTGATGTAATATAAAGTCAGCAAAGGGAGGAGGACGGCATATTATGGATCCCACCTCTTTTCTTGGCATGACCCGCCCTATTCTGCTATTATAATAGTAATGTACTTAACTTACGTCACATACATGTAAGTAATGTACTTAACCCCTAACCCATTGACATTTTGACACTTTATGTCCACTGGGAAACATCATTTCAAGCCACTGCAGCGAACATAACGACGGTTAAAGGTGGTTTCTGTCATTTTAGGTCGTTCTTATCACGCTGATGTTTGTTCAAGTGTTCATTTTTCTGATCAGTTTGGTTTTAATTTATTATTTGATGCTATAAAAAGGGGCTGAAACGTCATGATTGACAGCTGAGCCCTGCTCGCCATTGAGTCGGACGGGAACTCGATACCGCGGCTCCCCGCTTCATTTTTGTACAGCTGGAGGAAACGGAGACGCGTCATTTTCATGTGTGTGGCTTCATGGCTGGTACAATACATCAACTGGCACTGGCAACATTTATGTTGCATATTTTTCATGTATATACACATAATATTGAAAGAAAAAGGTTTTTCATTCTTCAGATCATTATTGTTGACTCTCTGGTCTCATAAACTCGTGTCTTTCAGCGATACGTGGCTTAAAATGTGGGGATTTCTCTGTGTGCAATATAAAATGTTCTAACATGAAGGTCAATAATCAAAGTGAATTGAAGTGAACTGAAGTGTACATCATGCCCGTCCCGTCACTCCCTCCTGGCTGCACTGCAACGTGTGAGGATCTTATTTATGTATCTGGAGTAACATGAGGGATGGTGTCATTCATGAAGTTTCAGTCTAATTTGTCCTCTAAACCGTGACTTGCTAAACTGGGTCAATGGGCTTGTCTCTGCAGGGATTTTGTAATTACCTCGCCTGCCCAGTGATTCCAGTCAAGAGCTTGTTGGCTTTTCTTTGTGCCAGTGAATCTGCGCTCAACAACGCTTTCATCTGATTACCTGATTTGAGAGGGCTGTGTTTGTTCCAATGCTTTTTAGAAGGCTGACTTCTCTTTCTGTGCCTTCTTTAGCTCTGGAAGACGTGTTGTTTGTCTATATTTAATAGCCGCCCCCCCCCCAAAATGTTAAGTTTTCATTAACTAAAGAAAAACAGCTTCATTATAATGCATTGTCGGTCTAAAAGTTTATCTATAAACTGAATCCGGAGATGCATTGTTGTCACTTGAGAGACAACACATGAGGCTTATCACTGGTCTTTAAAAACGAGATTCAGAAACACCAAACCACAAACCAAAAGGGAAAAAATGGAAATCTGGGGTCTATCGCACATCTTAATATTTACAACCACAAACTTGGAATAAAGTGATCTTTTAAGCTGCATTAATTATTTTTGACCACTTGGGGCACAAAAGCTCCACAGTAAGCCGACAGACCAGCGTGGTCTCACTCCTAACTCGTCAAATAGCTTGGTTGGTAGTCCAGAGCTTCAAACCATGACGCTCTACTAAAAAATATGCAACTTCCCGTTAGATTTTCAAAATATAGCTCACATATTATGAGTTTTGGACTGTTAATGTTGTTTTAGGAACCAACACTTCTTGGTTAGGTTTAGGGAAAAGATCATGGCTTGGGTTAAAATATTTTGGTGACACACGGCACTCACTGGGTGAACGTCCTGTGTTTGATTAATTCAACACTGCTGACCACCTCCCAACACAAACTCCTCTCAGCGCCTCCAGAAGTGAAGCTAGAGGGGTACCTACAGTGCCATAGTTTGAAGCGTAGGGCCACTGACCAAGCTGCCGTATTTGACGCATTGGACGTGAGAACGGGCTGGACAGACACAAAAGCTCAAGTTTATAAAGTTATGGCTAAAGGTTTAGCAAGCAGGGGCATATTTGCACAAATAGCAACATTATAAACAACTCCTGAGAAAATTATATGACTCTAGATGTTCCACTTTCTTCACCAGCCTTTAAATAACTAAATAACTTCAGGGACCAGTGAGTAAATAATGTTTTTGTGCTACAAGCCACAAGTACTGGAGGACACAGAAAGAGGACAGTTTCCAGGGGAGAGACAGGAAATGAACTACAACACAAGAGTTTTTAAAAAAGGGGACAAGGTTGCATTAAGGGTGCAGGTAAACAGTTGACTTTAGTGTTCTCTGTTTTCATCAATATAAACAAATGGAAATATTTCTGGTACATTCTTTATGGTGGCCTCCAATATGAGCAGAGACGAAGCGAGTCAGGATGGAGACGGTGGAACATGTAGGATGATGGGAAAAGGGTGTTTCAGCCACACTAACATCACACATGAGGATATGTACATGTCTTCATGTACTCACTCAGAAGCTCACACACGCGCACACACACACACACACACACACACACACACACACACACACACACACACACACACACACACACACA
>JBBPCS010005445.1:0-10504 GCA_037974645.1 Hollardia meadi
TCCTTTAAACAACCCCCCCCCCCCCCCCCCCACCATCATATACTGATTTCCCTGCCTGAGATGATATTCAAATATAATCCTACATATTGCATAATGCAGTCAAAGTGCATTATAGCCTACTTCCTTAGTGATACTACAAGACTCTTTTCTTCGCCTGCTGCTGCTTCTCCAGACAGTCTGGGTTAAATCACCAGTCTGGAGCCGTACAATAAATATATTTAAGCTGGTCTTTCATCTCCTGCTACCTGTCTGGACGTAGCCAAGTACATCATTGCTGCTGTATTGATTGGAGCTCACGGCAGACAAGTGGGCAGAGATAAAAAGCTCAGAAATGGTAGAATTGAATAGTTTGAGTGAGGGCTGTGGCATCTCAGAAGCCCAGACAGTTTGTATTATTTTATTTCTTCAGGATTTTTACCATTCCTAGGAATGAATGGCCAAAAAATAAAAAAAAATATTGGACAAAAAAAGTAACATATATATATATATATTGGTTTTTTTGGGGTTTTTTTTACATATTTTCAGGTCTAAACATTAACTGTATAAAATACTGAGAGAGCTTCCAGGTCTGAAAAGTGAAGCCAATGCTGAAGCGCCTTAAACTTGCACTGGCTGCAAAAAGAATTCTGATTGTACTTCTCACTTGATTTATTACCTCAGTAAACAGTTTCCTAATTAGTTTATGTTCTCAGGCGCTAGTTTAAACAATTGTTCAATACTGCATGATTTTCATTTTGTAAATTATGGAGTTGTATGTATGTAAATGATTAAGTTTAGATTAAAATAATCTTGGGATTGGCAAGTCGCTACCACAGCGTGTCCTCAGGAGAGAGGTGTAGCGATGTGTATCCTCCCAAGCTCCACCGTCTTGTCCAAATATGGTCACTTCTGGCTCCAAAAAACCAAGATGGCGACGGCCATGATGTAACCGAAGGGTGACAGTGGGGTTAGACTTGGGTCTAAATTACAAATAAGAATAAAAAAAGCTCAGCTTGAAGCGAAACGGGTTGCTATGGCTACAGCGTACTGTAATCCTTGGGGGCTTGTCAAAGTAAAAGTTCTTGTTTTTGCTGCAGGTTCAGATTGTTATTCTTAAGGTCTAGAAAGGATCCCAGAGAGAAAATGACCTTTTTGTTAGAGTAAAATTATTTTATTGCTCTCTTAAAAGCCGCCAGACTCCATCAATAAAAACAGTCATTTTACCTTGCAGAACACCAGAGTCGCTGATCTACTGCTGTAGATTGAGGAAGTGGACCTAATCTGCTCTCATCTCTTTGTTCAAGTTCATCTGTCCCCACTTCTTTCTATTAAAGCAGTTGGTGAAGTTGGTTTGTTGGCTTAAGTTCCATTCAGCAGAGAAAACACATCAGGTGTTAAGATGCCTGAAAGTGACAGGAGAACAACGCCTGCACATTATTGCTGCTGCGGAGTGTCAAGAAATATTTGAATGAGAGAAGCTGTTAAAAAAAAAAAAAAAACCTGGAAAAATGTGAGAAATCTTCATAGAACGTGTGTTTATGATGCCAATTCTATTTTTATTGTTCTGAATGGCTCTGTCGGATTGTATTTCCTGTTTTATAGGCAGTTAAAGCATGAAGCAACATTATCCGTCCATTGAGCATTATTTAATGGCTTCGGTAAAACACCTAGAGAGCGCAGATTTTGATATGATGCAGAGAGATTTGTTGCAGTTAAAGCTGCAAAATGGGACAATAAAGTGAAGAAAACAATGGACCATCACAATAAAAATGCTTTTACAACCTCAGCAGCTTCATAGAGGTGGGCTGTGTTTAACCTCTGACCCAGTTCACATGCTGTAGATGAATTTAATAACTAATTAGTTTCATGATTTTTGACTTTTGACCCTCGTATTTTCCCCTCTCTTCTCCCTAAAACATGTGTCAGCTATGCTTTTCTGTTCATATCAGAGCCTTTTTAGGCCACAAATTATTCACGAGTGCTGACTTGTACTTTTTACTTCATGCTCCAAGACGAACTACACTATATAACTAATTCCATCAGATATAAAGGCATTAAAAGCCCCTGTGTTGCAGCATGCAAAGCCACTTGTTTGACCTCTTACTGCTTCAGACAGAAAAATAAAGTATTTATCGCCTTTCTGATAGCGTCAACGAAAAGATTTACAAACTTCACGAACGTACAATTTATTTTATTGCAGACCTGTTTGTAGAGAATGAAAATCTGAAGGCGTTTGATCTCGGGAAAGAGGAGAAACAACGAGAGCTGAGTCATTATACGGGAAAACAATCAGTATTCTCCACTTCTGTCGCTCCAGCTTCTAAATCTCAGAAGAGATTTATCACTGTCAAACCCCTTTTTAAAAATCTATTTTGTGCTTCTATCGCCTCCTCTCCTACTGCGTCTGTATTCTTTATTCTTCCTCATCACATCCACCACCACCCCCTGCCTCGCCTCCTCCCTCTCTCTTCTCTGTGCAAGTGGGAATCCCGGGCGTGACGACAGAAGCTGATGCTGCAGTGAAGTCCTGACTGTGCTGCTGAGGCCTTGATTCAGGATGATGCGACGCCCTTTCTGTGCCAATGAATTAACAAAAAGCTGCAGAGAGAGCAGAAGAAGATGGAGGATCTTCACATAATTATTCCGAGCCAAAGGGATACATCATATTTAGTCGTCGTTATTTCATCCACCCTGTGCGTAGCTTCTCGCGAGCATCTGTTTTTGTCCCCTTTTGGGGTTTTTTAGCCCCTCCCTTCCTCAGCTGTGACCCCTCACACTGCGTTACGAGGACCAAATCCCAGGAGTGGAAACGTTAGCTCAACATTAACAGTTGACCTTCTCCACCACTTACACAAGGAAATATTAGAAACATGCATGTTTTCTTAAAAAAAACCCAACATTGTTCAGGCAGAGCTGGTGAAATTAATGGTTTAAAATGCTTTTTGCACTAGTCCACTGCAGTCATACCTGTTTTCTTCTTCACAATATGTATTTTTACATCAACTATGATCCAAGTCTGAACCTATATTTTGCCATTTTCTCGTTTCCACTCTGCTTTATCTTCCATTTTTCTCCTCAGCACTATTTAAACAGCAATATCTGCAGAGAATCTGAAAGACACGACTGTGCTGTTTGTCAATATGTGCTCTGATAGACACTGAATGCACACACTGTCCAGTATACAGCTGCTTTTACAGAAAGGCAGCGTGTTATCCATGCGTCTAGCAGCAATGCAGGTACATTATGCTGCAGCTGTAGCTTTAACATACAGGTAAGATTACATTCATTTCCCTCAGGGAGGAGACGTGTGGCCAAAGTATTATCAAATCTTGCCTCCTGCTGGTAATTGAGGACATGACAGTTCAAACTCCAGACATTTGAATAATCTGCGGACCATGTAGACGTATTAGACTCTATTATGCAGGCACATTTGCAAATGTAATACACGCAGGAAAGTGAGGTCAAGGGAAAGTCAGCAGTGAAATTTCATGGTTGGGAAAAAACTCACTTTTGCAGAGCAGTTTGTTTTGCTTGTGTGAAAGCCTTGTATTATACCATGCCTGGCGAGGTGTGTGTGCGTGTGTGTGCGTACCTGTGTGCAATCTAAACACCTGTCATGGAGGAGAGAAAATGAGAAACAGTCATTTGCATTGTGAGCCTGTTTGGATTATGTGTGTTCGTGTGAAAGAGCTGCCCTGCACTCTCCAGGAGTGTTGAGTAATTGCTAACCTGCTCATTAGCATGTGTTTGGGAGTGTTAGCACGAGGATCATTATCCCTGTAGTTAAATTCACTGTGCAAAGTAAATCTTGCTTACATTTCCTTGTTGTTAGAGAGGGAATTAATCCAGAGAAAGAGAGAGAAAGAGAGTGGGACTGTCAGTGATTTATTTCACTTCAAACCTCAGGAAAAAAAGAACACGGATTTGTACACAGTGTCAGAAATAAATTAGGTTAAGTCAATATACAGAGACGGCGCCGCAGTGACTGTGCTAACAGAAACACTGTCATTCTGTTGAAGCTACACTCACAAAGCCACATAGTGCATACACACATTAAGATCTAGAGATAATTAAGCACTTATATGTATGTCACTCTAAAAAGGTTGCTTCTTGTTTTTTACACAATTTGGATATTCGGCAAGTTTCCAACAAGCAAAATAACTGTAGCTGCTATGACTTGTATCTATGCTAGTTGTGTAGCTCTATGGTAATGTGTGTTTGTACACTTCAGACTGTAATATCTTAACAATTAATGGATGATTACCATGAATGTGCATGGTTCAAACATTCATGTTAAATCCAGAGGATAAATCAGCCACAATGAGGTTGACATTTGTGGTTTTGAGTGAAATATCTTGTCGTAAATTTGGTTCGAATGCAGACATTCATGTTCCCCTCAGGATGGATCAGCTTTGATTAGGCTAACTGCTTATTAGCCTTGGTTCCCCCTCCTGAATCCAGCGTCATCATCAGGACAAAATTAAAATTTTCACAATACACCGGTTTGTGAGCAAAATCTGCAAAAAAATATGCTGCACTTAGTGTTAGTGAATATAAGCATGCTAACACGCTAAACTAAGCTGAACCCGGTAAATATTGCCAGCTAAACATTAGGAAGTTAGCAATGTCATTGTGAGCATGTTAGCATGCTGATGTTAGGTTTTAGTCGCTAGCACGGCTGTAGAGTCTGTAGCTTTTTTTTTTATTTTAAAATTAAATTTTTTTTAAGAGTATCTAGGTCAAGATATAACACAAAATATCAAACCTTACACAACAGGTAGCTAATTGTTTTTTCATTAGCTGAAACTTGTTTTGTATGTCATGCGCAGAGGCGTGGGTCAAAACTTTTTTTTAGCTCATATGTACTTCCCAAATCTGGGTTGTTTTAGCATACACACTAATGTATTATACCCTGTTATTTCTTAGCTATGCAGGGCAAAGGATGAAGGAAAATATAGCTAGGATTTGAGTAACAAGATTTGAGATTTGAGTGCAAACCAAACATAAATCCTATCCAGAAAGATAGTATACTGTAAGATCATAATAAAATTAATCCAAGCTATAGCTATTGTAATCCACACAAGCTACCGTCTAAGCCAACAAGTTATATTTTTGGAGTAGCTATTCCTTTAAATTAGCACATAAAAGCACACAGTTCTCCAACCAGCTGCATTACCCGATGACTGCCTCTCTTATTCTTTGTAGGCTATATAAAGATGGACGACATGAGTGAAGGCATTTATGATCTATAGGTCATAGATCCCGCCCCTCAATGTTATTAGATAGGACGTGGGCCAAACTAAACACTCAAAGTACGTCAAATAAAGTTTTTTCCAAAGATGGTTTCTGTCATTTTTAGGTAGTTCTTATCACGCTGATGTAGCCTACGTATGTTTCTGATCAGTTTGGTTTTTAACGTCATGATTGATAAGCTGTGCCGCGCTCGCGCTCGGTGTATGGGCGGGAACTCGACACCCGCGGCTCCATCGCTTGATCACTACTGCGCAGACTCGCGGTCACTGCGCAAGATGGCGGCGCTCGTTTCCGGGATATCTTTGGCTTCATTTTTGTACAGTGGGAGGAAGTGGAGACGCGTCGTCCATCTTTATTTATGCCAATGGTTGGGCCTCACAGCAGAACACACAGCAGAGGTGTTTCTGTCCCACTTCAGCCTGACGAATGATAATAATCCACCCCGACCATGAGAGCGAAGGTGTGTGAGTGTGTCTGTGTGTTGGCTGGGAGGAAAGAGGAAGTGAGAGATTTACGGGCTTTAAGGCTGTTTTTTTGTGTATATAAAGTGTGTGTGTAGACGTATATTGAAACGTACAGTCCATAAATCCGTTTTTCCGCAGTCCTATCTATTGACAGAGGTGAAAATATATCAGAGAAAAGGGCTCGGAGAGTTTACAGGTGATGAGAGAAGGAGTGAAAGGACCAGATAGTCTGGTCTCATTCTTCAGACTGCCCTCCCCTTCCTTCCTTCCTTCCTTCCTTCCCTCCTAGCCTCCCTCCCTCCTTGCCTCTCTCCTCCTTCTGACTTTCTCCCCTGACTGTCAGTGGGCTCCTGCCTGAGAACAGGTGGTTTTCCCTCCTGTCAGCAGGGGGGATGTGGAGGAAAAAGCTGCACATCAGCAGGACTCGAGCCTCACGCAGGAGCAGCACGGCTCTGTAAGTCCACAGCAGGGTTTTTTTTTTTATGTTGGCTAAATTACAGGCTAGTAAATCTGTTTGTGTCCGGACACAATCAGGGGGGATGTGTTGTGTGTGCTGTTCAGGAAGTGAGGTAATGACTTCAAAGGTTTGGTGTTTGTTGGCTGTTTTGGATTATTGATCTTTAAAATGAAAAAAGCATTTATGTAGTTTTGCAAAAAAAGTCATTTTAAATTTAACGTATTTTTTGGTATCACTTATAATAAGGCAGCCTTTCTAAAGGGTTCGTAAATTATACCTTATAGCTTTATTAATGACTAATAATTAATGTACTAATGCTTTTAAGATCAGTTATAAGCTGATGAGGAAAACCTTTGGGTTTCCAGGTTGTAAATGTTAATAAGTTATTTCTAAGTATATAAACATTTAAAAAAAATGTATGTCAACAAATATTAATGCATGATGTAAACTACGTCTTCATAGGAGAAGCTATAATTGGTGCTGAATAATGTGCATTAATGAAAATACTTCAAATATTATTATAGCTGCCCTCAAATACATTGTAGTTGCTTAACAATTCATTGAATATTTATATCTTAAAAATGCTAAATAGCAGGACTTAGTAATTGGGAAAGTATGAATTTTCTTGCTGCTCCTTTTAAACTGAAGTATATATTTGTTATTCAAGTATTATTAGTCAGAATTATTATTTAATTATTTGGAATGATTTGAACCGTTTGTATTTGTCCTATACAAATTACCTGAAGGATTACTAGGAAATTACGGACCAGTAAAATAAACTGTCCAGATGCTCTGCAGCATTATTTCAGAGGGTAAGTCATCAAATATTGATTATCGGTCATTGGAGGGCTATTTCTAATGGATTAAAGTGGTTATAACTGACCTAATCGTTATAAAGTTTCAGCTTATAACCCTCGTGAAAGTCGTACCTTTCTTTAAATCTCACTGAGCTGATTTATTTCATTGCTCGGTTTTTTTTAAGGCAGTTTTGGCATTACAAGCATGTGGTCAACCAGAGTTTTAACACCTGTTCACTGTACTCTAAATCTAGACCCATCTGACCTATTTTATTACGTCCTCTACCTCTTTAACAAGAGGTTTGTCCCTCCAGGGTCAGGTCGACCTCACACTTATCAATTCTAAACATTTTAAAGATAGTTAATCAGGAGAGAGTAACATCCTGGTCAATAAAAATCAATTTAAAAGTAATTATTTTTGTGCACATACAGATGCAGGGCTGAAATGGACTTAGTCACCTGCTCTGCCTGTTACTGTCTGATGCTGCAGGGTGTGAACAGGTCATAAATCACATGCTGATTCCGGTCTATTCAGCTCTAAACCAGAGTTCACTCATGTATTTTAACTGATGCTTTTAGAGAAAAGTGAGGCCAGATTTCAGCCTGATGAATAATCAATATGTATGGAGCCTCTGCTGTAGCTTCATATTTCTAGTTTTAAAGTCGCTGTTTGTGGTGTTGGCTCTGTGCTGAGCAGCTTTTATGGCATCTACGGGTCATGAATGGTTGTGTTGTTTAACCTGCTGAACTCTTGGCACCTGACTTTTTCTTTCTTCTGCTGTGTTTGGAGTAAACGTAATGAGGGACGACACTAGAAAATGACTTAGCAAGCAATAATTTAATCTGTAACTGTTTTAATAATCGTAATCTTAATTTTTCAAGCAAAAGCACCACAATTTGTTGTTTTCAGCCTCTAAAAAATGAGGATTTGATGCCTTTCTGTGTCATAAACTGAATATCTTTTAGTTTTTCGACTGTGGGTTGAATACATCGCCTTGGGCTTATAAACAAGCAGATTTAAAAAAAAAAAATTAATTAATCAACAGATTAATCAATAATGAAATTAATCATTGGATGCATCCCTGTAAAGAATTAAGGATGAAGTTTTTCATTTCTATGTATTTTTTGTTGACTGGTGGTTTATTTAAAAAAAAACATTTTTGTGGATGAAAGGAAACAATATATATCCTCAGGCTGTAGAGTTTAACTCTAATTTATCAAACTAAATATTTACTTAATATTAGCTTCTATAATTGTACTTTATTTACATAAAATTCAAGTTCTGTTTCTCCATTCTGCTTCTACTTCTGTATACTGTATACATGACATGTCGATGTCTGTCCTGGAAGACCTCAGTCCTGCTGGATGTAAACTATGAGGAGTGTGCAATCATTTATCATTTAATATTTTTACTATTCATTATCAACACGTACATTACGGTCAGCTACTTCCTTTGCAGGTGTCACTGAAGACAGATTGTCAGACAGACAGATTGAGGTCATGAAGTTGAATCCGTTAGCACAGCTTACCGATCTTACTCTCTTGGTTTATTAATACGGTTGCACAGATTTCTGTAGCCATGAATATAAATACAGTAAAACTGACTAGACATGACTTGGCAGGCCGATGTAGACGGTAGATGGATTAAACTGTGATATTACCAGGACATTTTGAAACGTAGCTAAGAAGCAGAGATGATTGCAGTGAGATAAAAACACCAACTAAAGGGCTTTTTATCTTCAGAACCAACTGTAGAACCACAGTCCCACAGTGAGATGTCAATCCCAGAGATGCAAACACGACCAGAGACATATTGAATCTTAATAACGTCTTTTCTTTTGCTCTTCACGCGTTTTCGCTGTCACAACTCCACGCACAACCTCGAGATGAATACGTTCCCACCTGTTTTATTGGAATTGATTCCTGCTTGACGTTGAATTAGGAAGGCCAAAACAAAACACTTCAGTGTAATGTTTTTAACAAAGAGTAAAGAGCTTCTAAAGGTCGATTTGGGCTTTAGCTTGACATGTACACATTAGTCAGAACCAAGATCTACACTGAGAGGACTCGGTGCTCATCATGAGAACTAAACAGTGTTTGTTTTGGACACCAGTGATAATAATCCAGATAATGCTCCACGTCGGACGGTTCTCGTCTCCACGTCGTTTTTTGTGGAATAAGAACCATACTTCTACAGTAATCCTTTGCTGATTTTTCTGACCTGCCTATAGCTCACATTTATTTAATTTTTTTTCCAGATCAGACACTCTGTTCAAAAGCAGCTCATCCATTTTCCTAATCGTCCCCCTGAGTCTCCACTCAGACCTCCTGGAGCTCAGTCTGCAGCAAAGGCGCATCATTTCCAGAACCTTAAAACGCTAACTGATGATAAATGGAAGCATATGCGAGACTCTGTACAGTCGTACATATATATGCACACAACACCCCATTATACTTATGCCAAATCAGCAAAAACGTTCCCTAACTTCAAGGACTTTTGTAACAAGTGCAAAGGCTCACTTGTTGATCCACTGTCCCCCATTATCTGAGTCTAGGACTGAAATACTTGAAACACTGCAAAGTGCGTGTGACGCAACAATTACTACCGATCCATGCAGCAGGGATTTTTCAGCACTCCCTATAATGATAATCTGTCATCCCAGAAAGTTCTGGCTTTCACTACTTCGTTGGCAGGGTGCCTCATTATTATGAAATGGAAGCATGAAGCTGAAGAAAATGAGATACTCCACTGTTCCAGGAAGCTCTTTCTGTAGCACATGAAACCCTTGATACCCTTTGGTTACACAGGGTTGTATTGGGTAGGAGAGTGGGTGAGTTAGATTGTTCTCTAAATATTCAAAATTATAAAAACAAATTGTAAAAACATGTTTATAACTATGTCTAAAAATGGTGGCCAGTATGAAGCAGAAGAAATAAGTGCAGGTCTGAACGAGATGAATTCTTGCTCCTTGTAGATTTTTGACTTTTGCAGCTTGATTTTCTGCACCACGTCAGATCAAAGTAATGTTCTCGAAAGGCCACGACACTCAAGGCAACATTTTCTTCTGCAGGGTTGATCCTGTACTTTATTATTAACCTTTAGTTCCTCATAACTGGCATGTTGTAATGTCCACATTGATTTAGGCCAAGCTGTCAATCTCCATAGTTTCCAAAGAGCTCGATCGATGGTGCTGTAACACCTCACTCTCTGTATGCTGGCCTTAAGGTCCGGATGTGACTCATAGCACAATATGTTATTACTGAGCTGTCTTTCATCAGCCTGGCAATATTTTATATTTTTCTTTTATTCAATAAACCCTGTGAGAAGACCAAAATTAACAAAGAATGTATCTACTAACAAGCCTTGTGTAGAAAAGCCTGATATATCCTCTACCCTCATCGCTCCACTGTTGTCCAGAAATACATCAATGAGTCACACTGTTGCACTGGGCGACGGTCTTTCATCGCCATGAACACACACAGACACACACACACACACACACACACACAGACACACACACACACACACACACACACATACACAGTACACCGTC
>JBBPCS010005446.1:0-10502 GCA_037974645.1 Hollardia meadi
TCTACATGTTAAGTGTCATGAGATAACTTTGTTGTGAATTGGCGCTATATAAATAAAATTTGATTTGATTTGATTATTTTGGCAGCAGCTTTCATTAGATAACATCTAACTAATGATGCACGTCGTGGTCTTATGGTGTGCCCAATTTTTTATCAGGTGCACTAGTACCATGAAGGGTGGAGGAAGGGGTAAGGAGCCACCTGTTGCAGGGGAGGTCACTGGCAAGCGCCCAAAACGTAAATGCCTGCAGTGGCACCCACTTCTCTCCAAAAAGGCTCTGGATTTCTCTGAGGAGGAAGAAGAGGAGGATGAAGAGGAGTTGGACAAGGTGAGTATGTTTGATGGCTTGACAGGTTATTTAATCACATCTATCTACAACAGATCTTTCAGTTTTATCACATAAATGGTACGTGGAACATGTACAGCAACAGTTTATGAATTTGTTACCAGAAGCCAGTGCTGTGTGGCCCGGAGCAGGGGTCGCAGGTACAGTGTGGAAGCACAACAGAGGAGGTGGAGGAGGACTCGAATGAGCAACGGGCACGGCGGCCAATGAATGCCTTCCTCCTCTTCTGCAAACGACACCGTTCCCTGGTGCGGCAGGAACACCCTCGCTTAGACAACCGTGGGGCCACCAAGATCCTGGCAGACTGGTGGGCTGTGCTGGAGCCCAAAGAGAAGCAGAAATACACTGACATGGCCAAGGAGGTGAGACTGCTCTCTGACTTTTGCACCGTACTAATATTATTTTTAACTGTTTCTCACAGTAGTGTCAAAGTGACTTGTCATTTTGATAAATTATTTCCAATTCTTTCAAGAGCTGGTGCAACTTTGTTGGTGACACACTCCTGGGTTGTCTTATAGAGCTTTACTAGTGTTGTGAAAAAAGTGAAACATTGCTTTGAGTTAAAGAGCTATTTCAACTTGATATCATATCCTAAGGTAGCAAAGAAAAGTCCTGCTGCACAATAGTTCTGTTTTGTTGAAATGTCCACCTGCCTCTAACTCTGACTACTGTATTTTCCTCAAACAAAAACAGTTGGTCAGGACAAATAAATAAAGCCACAGCCGCCTGCAGTAGCTACAAGTAGTACGCAGCACAGCACAGTTTTACACACCGCATAGCACGCACACACAACACTACGTTACTAGTGGATGTACTCATCTGTCTGAACATCAATATGTGAGCCTTGTCCACCCTCAATCTGCTCTTGGTTCAACTTCTTTGCTTGACCATTCTCAATGCACATAATAACCAGTCCACTGTCCCACTATAACCAGTCCATTTAGCCTCTGTCCCACTATGATCAGTCCACTATGGCCACTATTTCAGGAAGTACATAATCTGCACATTAAGCATGAATGTTTCATTTAGAACCTGGATACTGCGAGAGTGCTTTTTTTCACTTCCAATTTTACCCAGTGGCCACTATTGCATTGCATTGTATTGTAGCTAAAAATTCCCCTGCGACCCAAAAAGACATTTTCCCCATAGACCCCCATTGTAAAAGAGACGCCTGTAAAACTGTTGACAGGACACCTCGAACTGCAAACAAGGTCAATTATGAATCTTTCTATTATGAATTTTTGATCCATGGAGGTTTTATATTTGTAAAACTTGCCTCAAGCTGAGAAAAACTATTTACAAATCTCTGCCATCATCACAATGTAAAGTCTATGGGCCGAGTGGGAACTCACGGGCGTGGCCAGCAGGAGAAACACTACAGCACATATTCAGTGGGCCGCATAACCAGGAAGTAAACCTGGAAGCTAGAAAACGTCTTTGGCATATGTGCCAGGCGAGCAATTCTCATTGGATTGAATAGGCACCATTATTGCATCCAGTATCTAGTTCTTCTTTTACATATATGATATAAATATTTTTGTTTGTTTACTTGCCATATCCAATATGAAAAAAGTTCCATGTGTACTTGTGATCTAAACAAGGCAGGCAGATCAAAACAGGTATAATTATCTGAAAATGGGTCAGGCAGAGAGAGAGACTCCAATGGTCAGGCAGGGTAGATTAGGCAGGGCGGGAAAAAAAATGGAAAGCTAAGACATAAGCACAATAGAAAATCAGGGAATAAGGGAAAGTGGGAACAGGTTAGCAGGTGGTTTGGGAAGGTCAGATGATGGAAAGATGGGAAAGGAGTTACTGCAGAGCAGGACAGAGTGGTTGGATCTGAAATTACTAGAGAATTAGTATGCTTCAGGCAAAAACAGGCTGGAGTTGTGGCAGGTTGGCATTAGGATTGGGCGATATAACATGCAATGGTAGAAATGTCTCCACCGCTAGAGGTTTTTTAATTCTGTTTCCAGCGCAAGAGCTGTCCTCAGACTCTGCTTGAATTCAATTAAATGTCTGTTGTTACATGGACAGTAGTGAATGCAGGAGTGATTTCATACACAGCTAAATTACATTTGGTCTTTTTTTTTGTTTATGTTGCCAGGTTGATTGATGCTGATTGCCTGAATTGTTCACTGTTAAAACTCTAGATAAATAATAACTAAGGATGTTTTTTTCCTAAATGTAACTTACTTACCTTTAGATGTGATGATTTGAAACCTGTCGCTTTGCTTGTAACCAAATTGATTGTGGATGTTCTTTCAGTACAAGGATGCCTTTATGAAGGCAAACCCGGGCTACAAGTGGTGTCCCACCACCAGCAAACCAGTTAAGAGCCCTTCCTGTCAGCCAGTCAGCAACCCCCGCAAAAAAGTTTGGTCCTCCCCTTCCAACTCCACCAAGGACTCCACCACTGCCAAGAAAGTGCCCAAAACTGACAGCATGCCACAGTTAAACTTTGCCATGGCAGGTGAGTAGAATAAAAAGTTGTTAGTTTAGTGGCAAAAAATGTTGGATTGTTTTTGTAACTATTGTTATTCTTTTTCAGACCCTACAAAGATGGGAGGCCTTAGCATGCTGCTGTTAGCTGGGGAGCATGCCCTCACAAACAGAGAGGTAGGTCACCGTTCTTTCTTTCCGTGCATTCTTGTACTGCACCAGCTCTCCAATAGATAGCCTTAAACACTCATTGCTGATTTAGTTTTTTTGTTTTAGTTGGGTTTTATTATTTATTTATTTAGATGTTTAATTAGTTTTATTTTTTTTTATCACATTATGCTTTTAAATGTTAAGAGTTCTTTTTCCTTGTTTTTGTGTAACAGACTGACTAACACCAGTATTGTTTACTCTCTAGATCCCCTCCAGCACTAAACCTAGTTTACCTGACACAGCCAGCGAAGGGAGATCCTTTCCAGGGCACGAGGAAGAGGTGTGTTCTGAGACTGTAGTTCTCTTCCTCTTCCTCTCTGTGTATTTCAGACTAGACACTTGATATTGTATTGTCTTACTAAAGAGGGTCACTGATGTCTTCTCACTAGACGGAGATATGTGCAAACATAAAACTGTCTTGTAAGATCTGCAGTGTGTACATCACCATTTACAAACTATATATTACCTAGCCCTGCACATGTGTGTGTTGCACTAGCAGGGATGGAAAGAGCACTAGAATATTTAACTCAAGGAAAACTCAAGGAAAATTAAGTAAGTACTTAGATAAAAGCAAAAAGTAGGTCAGTTAAAATGTACTAAATGTGCTTTTTAAAAAAGGGGGGACGTGGGGGTAATAGCTTTAGATGGATAAACTGCATCAAATGTCAATGTATATTCTAGTGGAACATCACTCCACTGATGTGAAAGAACTGGGAGAGAGAAAGGAGGAAGGTCAGACATCAGAGAGACAGGGGTAGGAACACAGCGTGTAGAGACAGAATATTGCCACATGTTGCTCTGTGGTGAATTTAGAGTTTATTTAGACCAAACCAGAGTCAGTGATTGTTGGAACAGTGGAAAGACAAACCGAGAAGTTTTGTGTGAGTTTTATTTTGTTTCTGTTGACTTTGAACGAAGTGTGTTTTTCGATGATCTTCAACGTCAAATGACTCTTTCTGTGTTTTGAGGAGAGCGATGTAACAGTTTCAGCTGTTTCTGGTTCAATATCAAAGGATTCAGGAATGTGATTTTGTTGGACTAATCAGAATTATGGATTTTCTAACCTAAAAATGTGAGCCACGTGAAACTCATGTAAAACGTCACACTAGAGTCCGACACTCCTGTGTTACTCATCACGCTAAATCATCACTAAATCACAAAGTGGAGCGGCGTTATGACGCTGTTGCGTTTTTCAGTGTAAATAAACAAAGACGTCACAGAGAAGGGTCTTCGTTGTGGCGATATTGCGCAATGTGTGTGTAAAAACGGCTATTGTCAGAGGTCAGTGGGGAAGCCTTAGTTTGTCACACATCATGTAGCTCACAAAAGCACACTTTATGAGAATTCTAGCAGGTAGCTTGTGCCTTTATTTTTTTCCGGTTAAAAATTATTACGGAGAATTAGTTAAGTGAGTTTTCAATCTTTTTGTCAATCCTGTTATTTCTGCAGAGTTGCAGATAAAGATTTGACTACATATTAATATTTTAGTATTTGTTGAATTAGATTCCAGTGATGACTGCGTAGGATTGTTTCCGACTTGTGTTATCCAAACATTTCCAATATCTCCAGAGCGTTGTTAAGTCTTAAAGTTAAAATATATTACAAAAAATAGGTGCAATCATTTCCAAAATCTCCAAAACATGCTTTTAACAAAATAACGTGTTTCAATCCATATGCGTTGGCATTTTCAATTTCAGCCTTTCAATAACAATGTTTTCACTGTTCCAACTTCAAAGGCAGGCACACACTTGTGATATTAACGGAGCAGTTTAGCAGCAATCTAACAGCACCATAAACTACTTTTATATAACCACAATAACAAAAAATCTATTTTGGCTTTTAGCCTTTCCTGCTCAGTTTCCAAACTGTGTACAGGGAGCAGGAGAGTTGTTTCTTTTCCTGATAACTTGCTGCTTACTCTGTTGCTCTTGCTCCACTCCATTCACCGCCACTCTCTTCACTGCATGAAAAAACGAAAAACTGGACTTTTGGCTCGTAACCACGTGGAAACCTCACTAATATCCAGCAGTTAATGGCTGTTTACAGGCTGGGTGTATTGAAGTCCGCATTTGTCTGTGCCATAAATTGCCAGGAACAAATCACTGGCAGTGGCTTGCTGCTCTCTTGCTGCCCAAGCATACACATTACATACACATTGCCGTATTCTATAAAGGAGCTACCACTACTCTAATAACATGGCTCTAGTTCACAAAGATCTTCAAAGATATAAGCCAATGTATTCGCTTGGTGGTCAGTGCTCCATTTAATCTGATGAATCGCTTTATTCAAATTGAGGATTTTGTAGAAGGATTTTTTTTAGGA
Organism: Hollardia meadi; assembly: GCA_037974645.1. Lineage (NCBI taxonomy): Eukaryota > Metazoa > Chordata > Actinopteri > Tetraodontiformes > Triacanthodidae > Hollardia > Hollardia meadi. Next base: position 5,321 of record JBBPCS010005446.1, read on the forward strand.
GGATGACGTCATAAAATATGACAACAGACATTCTGTCTGACACAACAAAAACAAAACAAATTTAAGGTACCAGTACTCTGGTTATAAACATTCATACCCATTGCTACGTTACAGCGCAGTCAAATGTCTAACAATGATCAGATTCAGCTGCAAGCAAAATCCAAACTTATAGGGATGCACAATACCAATAATTACCTGCTCCTCATGGCCAATGCCAATAAGATAACTGATAATTTCATATTTTTTATTTTAAAAGAAGGTTAATAAACTGTAGTTTCTGCACACCTGAGGGCGGCAGAGGCTCAGATGTAGTGAACAAAGATGGATAATAAGATTTGTTGTGTTCAAACTCGTAGACTTTTGCCCTCCTCTCTGAACCCTTGTGGAACATGTATTGCAAATTACAATTGAGTTGTCTTCCCCTGAAACTGTAAAAAACAAAAACAAAAACAAAAACGTCCTCACCAGTGACTTGTTTGGCTCTCTTCTACACTGTGTGGCTCTACACAGGTCTGTATTAGAGTGTGTAGATGCTGTGCTTGTTAAGTCAGTGACAGTAAATTTGCTTTGTATTATCGGCTCTTTTTATCGGCTAATAATTTCATTATCAGCCAATAACCGATAACACAAATTTTTCCCATTATTACTAAAAATTGTGCATCTCTACAAACTTAGAAAATAGGATATTGGCTCAAAGCTATGTAAATCTACATATAAAATCAATTTAACTTGTGTCTAGTCTGAACAGAAACAAAACAAAACTAAAGTACTCTGGATATAAACATTAATAGCCATTCCTATTTACAGTTGCAAGCAAAATCCAGACTCAAAAAATAGGATATTGCTTCAATATTAACATCATCCCAGCTTACCTTGATTTATGATGAGGATGATAATGAGATTGTCTTCACTCCCATCAGTTCTCACAGTTTACAAACTCTGACAGACTTCATGATCTTATCCTTGTCCATTTTGTCCCAGGCAACTGTACACCATATCAAACTGCAGTCTCGTCCATTGCAATTATGTTTGTCTCTAAAATCCTTTTAGAGCTGACAGCCTTGCGAACGTAGTGATTAGATCTGGGTCTTTCTCTGGTGGTCCGTACAATGTCAAAGTGAGAGGCAGTTGCACTGTAGGAACCTTTGTAGCCCCTGCTTGCCACAAACATCTTGTCTCCATCAGTCACTGAAGAATATATCTCATAACTTTATTTTTTAGCATTTTTCTTGATACTCTTATGTTTGTCCTGCTTTGAGTACCAGTAAATCCACAGCTAACCATGCTCTGCTCATCAGTTAAGAGCACCTCACTCTTCTGTTATTTCCAGTCCCTGATTCTTCTCGGGTCAATGTCAGAGTGCTTTGCAGTGGTGATAAATTCAGTCACTTGTACTTAATGGAACACCGTGTTTACTTCAAATGTAGCCACTGCCATCTATTGGCTTTTGTACTTACTACAACCTACAGTTGGCTGAGACATTAACACACATACACACATGACTGAAATAGGATGATAATACTTGAGATGAGTTATCCATAACAACAAAATGTTGAAAATAGCAGGATTATATTGTTGAATTTATTAAATTAATGGAAATGTATTGGGGGGCCTGTATTTGCTGGCTGGGCTTTTAAATATAATCCAAAGTACACAAAAAATATTTTGTAACAGTAATTTCAGTAAATGTAATTTGTTACTTCTACCCCTAAGTACATATAAAATACAATTTTAAGATGGTTGTAATATACATGAGTTTTCCATTTCATGAAATGACAGTTTAATTAATAGTTACTTTGTAGATTCAGATTATTAATTCAAAATATAATCAACAAATATAGTATAGATAAAGCTATCCAGCAGTATATAGAGTAGCTAAAATTAGTCCCACGTTCATCAACTGCAATATTAAAATGATGCTTACACATTAAATCATCAGTAATGAGAATCTAATGATATGTTAGTCTGAAATGGACAATTCTGCAATAATGAGTGCTTTTACTTTTGGTAATTTTAAATCAATAGATTGTGACAGCACAATTTGTGTTAGAAATGCAAACCTTTTCTCTTATGCTTTCCACAGTTTCCTCAAGATTGACGTATATATTGTCATATTGATTTGTTATTAACTTACAGCAGAGCTGAATGCTTACACTATTTTATTCTACAGATGTTGTCTGGGACAATACCGAACAGAGTGCCTGACATTACTGAAAGCAGGGTCAAGTCTGCCCTTTCCCCACTGGCAGAGGTATGGCTGAATTTCAAGTCATTAATGATGTGCCAATTATCTTAACTGAGTTATTTATATCTAAGACCATAACTATAGACAGCTTATAAACAATTGCTGACATACAAACAGCAAAAGAAACAACAGCAACAAAACACTAAAGGCTAGTCCAGACAGGGTGTGTGAGCAGCTCATGTGCATTGCAGAACCTCTTGCTTTTCATTGTGGCGCCCATATTAAACAGGTTAAAGCACACAGCTTGCGTGAGCTACTCACCTCACAGCTCAGATTCGAAGTCTTGCCTATTTTTTCCGCATCACACATGGGGTACCCAGCAAAAATAGAGTGGAAAGCACCTCTTCTCTAAAAGGAGATCATTATCAAGGGCAAAGTGGAAAGATAGGGCTAACTCTAGCAGCGCCGCACACAGGCCGCAGTAGTTTAGCAATGCAGCCATCATGCGCTGCTCACACACCCTTTGTGGCCCAGCTGTGTTTGGGCTTAACTGAGGTTTTCTGATATCATGAAGCTAGCTCACCATGGTAACCTATGCTTTTAATAATTTGGACATTATTTCTAGTGTTTAACTACAGCTTCTTATTCTATTCTAATTATGTGATCATATTGTTTAGATTTCTCCTTGTTGAATATCACTTTGTAACCTGCCGGCCGGCTAGGGCCTTTTGTGTGGAGTTTGCATGTTCCCCCCCTGTCTGTGTGGGTTCCCTCCTAGTGCTCCAGGTTCCTCTCACAGTCCCAAGACATGCAGGTTAATTTGTGACTCTATGCCCATAGGTGTCAATGTGAGCATGAATGGTTGTTTGTCTCTATGTGTCAACCCTCTGATGAACTGACTTTTCACACAGTATCAGCTGGGATCAGCTCCAGCCCCCCACGACCCTGCAAAGGATAAGTGGTTATAGACGGATGGAGGGATGGAATATCACTTTTTACTGTTGCTATAGCCATCTTTTCCAGTGGGTGTCACTGTTTCATCTGTTTCAACTCTGTCTCTTTCCCATGAATGCACTCAGAGCCTGCATGGATAACTAGCTTCATGATACCGATTAGGGTCAGTGAAGCCCTCAATTTGTGGTACAGGCCCTAGATTTAATCTGTCCTACAGTAACTATGAGCATGGTGAAATGTGCTGTAGAAAGTAAATATTGCTGAATAATAATAGCATCTACAGAAAACTATGCAGCAAGATCTCATATAAAATATAATGGGTAACAAAGCAAAGTTACTGTATGTTCACAGTCATCTCTCTCTGCGGCACATGAAGGAAAACCATGCAGACAGTCTGCTCTCTTCCAGCTTGCTGAGGTAAGGCATTGGACAGTTTGCACATAGTTTATCTTAAGTAACACATTACAGCTTTATATAATAAGTGGTGATAAGTTTAAGCTCTGAAAACATCTGAATCACCTAATTGGACTATAACGACAGTTATAGTTAACAGTTATCTTTACCATCAGCTATCTTTTACAGTAGTCAAGTCAAATTTTATTTACAAACAAAAGTTAGCTCATGACTATTAACATGTGGAGTAGGTCTAGACCATACTCTTATTAGTTATTAATTATTAATTTACAGAGACCCAACATTCCCCCATGAGCTAGCACTTGGTGACAGTGGCGAGGAAAAACTGCCTGTTAGAAGGCAGAGCAGACCCCAGCTCTAGGTGGGTGGCCATCTGCCTCGACCTGTTGGGTTGAGAGAGAGAGAGGGAGATGCAGAGAGAGAGGGATAGAGAGATAGAGATAGAGTGTGACATATACAGAGAGAGAGACAGAGGGGGGTTCAGGGGGGAGGGGGAGGGAGACAGGCACACACATAGATGCAAAGCAACTGTAATAAAAGCTATAGAAATATTACTACTGTTAAAAATAATAGTAGCTTTGCTAACAATTCTGGAGGATTTTTAAGCCTACTCTTAAATGTAGAGAGGGTGTCTGCCCACCGAACTGAGACTAGAGGATGGTTCCACAGGAGAGGAGCTTCATAACTGAAGGATCTGGCTCCCAATCTACTTTTGGAGACTCTAGGGGCCACAAGTAGCCCTGCATCCTGGGAGCATAGAGATCCCGTTGGGTAATAGGGTACTATGAGCTCTTTAAGATATGATGGTGCCTGGCCATTAAGGGCTTTGTAGGTGAGGAGGAGAATTTTAAATTCTATTCTGGATTTTACAGGCAGCCAGTGCAGAGAAGCCAATACAGGAGAAATATGATCTCTTATACTAGTTCTTGTCAGTACACGTGCAGCAGCTCCCTGAATGAGCTGGAGAGTCTCTAGAGACTTATTAGGGCAGCCCGATAATAGAGAGTTACAATAGTCCAGCCTGGAAGAAACAATGGACTAATTTTTCTGCATCTTTTTTAGACGGGATGTGCCTCATTTTTGCAATGTTACGTAAGTGAAAGCAGTCCCTGAAATTTGTGTTATGTGGGAGTTACTGGACAAATCCTGATAAAAGATAACTCTCAGATTTCTTACAGGGGTGCTGGAAGCCAAGGTAATGCCATCCAGAGTAGCTATATCATTAGATAAAGTATTTCTAAGAAGTTTAGGGCCCAGCACAATAACTTCAATTTTGTCTGAGTTTAGCAGCAAAAATTCAGCCAGTTTTTAATGTCCTTAAGACATGCCTGAAGTTTAGTTAACTTATTGGTTTCATCTGGCTTCAGGGATAAATATAATTAGGTGTCATCTGCATAGCAATGAAAATTAATAACATGTTTTCTAATAATATTACCCAAAGAGATCATATATAGGGTGAATAGTATGGGCCCAAGCACAGAAGCTTGTGGAACACCATGACTAACTTTGGTGTACATGGAGGACTCATCATTAACTTGTACAAACTGAGATCTATCTGATAAATAGGACTTAAACCAGCTTAATGCAGTTCCTTTAATGACAATTAAATGTTCCAGTCTTTGTAATAGG
>JBBPCS010005447.1:0-10500 GCA_037974645.1 Hollardia meadi
TTATCGGCCAGGCACATCGGCAGAATTTTTTTATATCTGCAGATGCCGATAATTAACTTTTTAAGCTTTTATCGGCCAATACCGATGTCATGCTGATATCATCGTGAATCCCTAGATGTTAGTGGGTACTTTGTCCACTGTCAAAGGACTATGACAAGCAGCTCAGTACAAATAATCCACAGAATGCATCTTACTTGGCAAAAAAATACTTTACAGTGGGATGACAGCTACTTCCATTCTGTCAGGCGGTGCACACCCATCCAACACTCCTTATATGAAATATCTTTCCATCTCTACTGGGCTGCTGTCGCTCCCTCCCTCTGTCTAGACACTTAATCTAAACAGATCATCTGGTAGATTATGTCTTATGGCTCCAACTACTGCCAAGAAAACTATCCAACTATAAAATTACGCACTGTAAAAATTTACTAATTGACTACATTTTGATGGAAAAGCTTTGCTTCCTCTATCAAGAACTGAACTATTAACTAACTAACTATTATACACCGATCAGCCACAACATGTGGAAGTGAATAACATTGATCATCTCGCTACAGTGCAATATTCTGCTGGGAAATCCTGGATCCTGGCATTCATGTGGATGCCAATTGACACAAACCATCCGCCCAAACACCCTTGCAGATCAAGCACACCCCCCATGGCACCGGCACACCCCAATGACATTGGTCCCCCAGCAGGACAATGTGTGCTGTCACACCACAAAAACTGCTCAGGAACAGCCTGAGGAACATGACAAAGAGCTGAAGGCGTCCACCTGGCCCCAAATCTGACCGAGCTACATGGGACGTGCCTGAAAAATTACGATCCATGGAGTGCTGTTGCCATGTGGGGGTTTACGTTGTCTGATACAATGTTTGGGTGGGTTTTATGGGTCAAAGAACATCCACATGAATACCAGGACCCAGGGTTTTCCACTAGAACACTGTACTGTAGCCATGATCAATGTCATTCACTTCATCTGTCAGTGGTTTTAATGTTGTGATTGATCGGTGTAATTATTACTTGATACTGTTTCTAACTTGCTGATTTATCAAGTTATCACACACTAATTATTAACTACATTATGCCAGAAAGAGGAAGAAACAGGGGATCAATAGGGGCCCACAACTCATTTTTGTCCCAGGGACCCTTAGAGGGTTAATCTAGCCCCTTTTCTGCCTTAACGAAAACTGCACGATTGCGTGTTTAGGTATGTAAGAAGTGAGGGGGGACACTAGAGTGCAGCAGAGTGACAACGTAGTATCAGCGGCCTGATTTCTGTCATCTCAGACTGGAAACCGTTTACAGTATTTAATCGTATGGTTTACCATGACCTATTACCATAAAGTGGTTTCCGTTGTCTTAACAATGATGAAAGGGAGCAAGAAAAGATTGCAAAGTTGAACAGTTTTAGACCCGAGTGTCTTTTCATCAAGACAGTAACTCAGTAACTAAAGTGCCTCAGAAACAGTTTTAAGCACTTGAAAAGCACGCTTTCACTCCATGACATACTACCTAACTAAAATAGCAGCATGCATATCTACCAGGAAATAGCCAAAAAAGATATTTATGAAGCCGAAGTGAAATTATAGAAATCAGAATCAGAATCAGAAATACTTTATTGATCCCCAGGGGGAAATTGCTTGTGTTACAGATGCTCCCATTCAAGAATATAAAATATATAATATAAAATATATAAGCATAGAGGAATTAAGAATAGAAATATCAGTAGCGTCAGAAGGGAGAAAGTGCATCAGGGTCAGAAGGGTGAATGAGGCTGCAGAATGTGGGCTTCAGAGCGCTCTTTGTTATGGGCACAGGCAGAGAATGGCATTGTGGGACTGTGGCGTTGTTTTGTAAAAGGCTCTTTTCTCGTGCCAGTCTTCCACCGCTCGCATTTACCATCACACCCCTCTCCGACCCACAGCATCACTGAGCAAACTGCCTTGTGCAAGAATACAATGGTCCACCAGTCTTCATTTCCCTCGACAGGGGAAAAAACATCACCACAGCCATCCCTGCAGTGTGGCCACAAGTGTTTTAGTAGTACATCTTGTGCAACGATCAAGGTCTTCTATAAAATCAGTTCTGTAAATGTCTTTACTCTGAAAAAGGTGGTTCGTGCACGTGGTCACCATTTGTCCTTCATCTGCGTGGTGGCCATTTTTAAGACCCTGAGGGCAATAAATCTTCCACCCACAGTGCTTTAAGCAGGCGCTCTCTGAACTTTCACAGAAACCCAACACTAATGGCACTTTCCTTTCAGCCCAGCAACCGGAGAAGCCGTTCAAACAGCCTCTCTTCTCACTAACTGCCCTTTAACTGGGCTCTACTCCTTTCACACCCCTGTTCACGCAGACCTTTCCCCTGTAGCAAAGGGATGTCAGAGTGAGAAAGAGCAAGAAAAAAAGTAGACGAGGCACACAAGTTGACAGCAACAAGAAAGTTTTATTGTCTAAAAAGTTTAAGGTAGCAAAATGTCAACTTTGAGGGTCTTTGGGAGAGGGTCCTCATGTGTGAGGGGGTCACAAAAGGACACAGTGTGAAGCAGAGCTAAGAATAGCCATGCTCTTTCACACTTTTCAGGGTGTGCAGGACTCCTTTACAGACTCAATTAATCGATTATCAAATCATTGCAGATTAATTCAAACATTTCATTGTTCCAGCTTCTCAAATTGGAGAATTAGTAGCTTTTCCTTGCTTTAATATCGTTGTAAACTGAATCTCTTTGGGTTTTTTGACTTTGGTTTTTGATGTGTTGTAACAATTATTGCTTAACCCCTCTCTATGAAGGCAGCCTTTCCGTCCTAACTTCAAGTGTGGCCATTCAGAGCAGCTATAAACCCTTTCTTTTTCAGATATTGTTGACCAACAACACACACCAGTTCTTACAAGTATTCTCTGCTCCTCAAGCAGTGAAAAGGTTCAGTTTATTGACCAACAAACAAAAACAATGGCTGCATCTATATTGCCCTTTTATCCAAAGTGCTTTACAATTTGCTTCTCGCTCACCCTTTCCCATCACTGATGGCAGCAAGCTACCATACAAGGAACTGGCCTGACCAATGGTTCCATGTCTTGCCCAAGACATGTGGACAAGAGGAGCTGGGGATTGAACCACCAACCCTTCATTGGACAACCCGCTCTACACCAATGGTTCCTTGCCTGCCGAGTAAGCCAGATACCATCAAACGGAGATGAACAAGCAGGTAAATTTGCTGTAGCTAGGGAAGGTCTGCCAAACTGCATCAGACGGAAGCAATTTAACGGCTGCACCCTCAGCGATGACCTCCATTTCCTTACATGCACTGTCCAAATTAGTCGAATGAAGGGGTGTGAGCAGGATCAATGACAGAAGTGGTTTTTCCAAAAGTTATTAACAATATCCAAAACTCCAGCTACTCATCCAGCGCTGTCGACAAAGGCAGTGCACAAAAGCTCATAAGATGCCAGAGAGGTTCCCTTTCTCATCTGTTGAACTGACAAGGATAAAAGCCTAGGAAGTAGACATGTTGGACAGATATGACTAACCCCTGAGGCTGTCAGCATATTGAGGGAAAAAGGGTTCATCTATACCCCTCTTCACCCAGTCTTCAATCCATTCCTGTCCCTACCGCCATGTGGCATGTGTTGCTTCACATTTCAACACTGTTTCTGAGAAAAATCCCCCCAAACCTTCAGCCTGAGGTGGAAACTCTGCTTGCTGAATTGTTTTAGAAACATTTATACCATCAGCTTTAAAACACTGACTATTTTATGGATTGGGATGCTCCTGGATGCCAAGGAAACTGATTAATGTCAGGGAGAAAAGGGTCAGTCAAACCACACAATTTGCACATGGGACGAAGTGTTCTTGTTTATCTTAAGGTAAGCACTGTCTACAAACAATATTATTTTTCACTGAGTGGTCCACTTAAGAGAGAGAATGCCGGCCATACTGTATCTCTTTATTCAACTCTGAAATTTACAGCTTCTTAAGAGCTTAGGGGAGTGATTGAGGATTGCAGTCAGCAGCTCTTTACAGCAAACTAATGAAAATGGAGGGTTTTCTTATGTCTGGCTCTGGGCTATCATTGTACACAACTCAATTTAAAAGATCAATAGTTAATGAAGTTTAGTAATGAGGTTTACAGTGACAGCAAATGTAGAGTTTCTGGGCTTGGCATTCGGTATTCAGGTGGCATCGCATTCCAGTAATTCAGACAGTGACCTGCTGCTGAGCCAAGGAGAATTTTATTACCCTCCAAGCCCAAACTGAGAGAGCTGTGTCCTCACTTAATACCACAAAGAACTGGGCTGAAATGTGAAATTTTCTTCTTTGAGCATCATGCTGAGAGAGCCAGAGCTGTTTTTTTAAATATTAAGTCTTAAAATATTAAAATTTAAATTTTGATGAATTTACTGTTGTTGAAGGTTTTATTTATTTTTGCTGGCCATGGAGGCTTAGCCATTACTTAAATACCAGCTTTTAAATGAGAATTTATGGTAGTCATGCGTCATGCTAGGCCTGTCTGATGCAGGTCCATGTTTTTGCTCAATATATTTGACTATAGACTATTTATAGAATCAAGCCTCAGAGCAGCCAAGCCCAAGTTTCTGATACTTCTGATACTCAAGTCTTTAACTCTATAGTTCTGTTCATAATTTGGGGTCAAAAAGATTATCGGCAAGTCCTTAAGTCTCACCTACAAGTCCAGCCCTCTGAACATTGCTGTGCAGGGCCAAGAATAACATAAGAATCTAAGATACAGAACTGCAGCCGTCAAACAAAAAATACACAAAAAGTTGTGATCAAATCTTTGCTCATACTGCAGCACATAGAAACAAGTGGTATTGTAGCAAAAAAAATGCTTTCTGTTCACCCTGTGAACCACTTCCATGTACCGTAGTGTTGATTGTCCTGTCAAGGAAGACCATGTCACAAGCACTTCTATGGAACCAGACTGCTTTTCTGTACCAGACTGGTTTCATCTGAGGACAAGAGCTGCTGCAGGTTGTAATCTTGATGAACGTGATCCTCTCTGATATCGAGAGCAGCTTCTCATCTGTCCTGCCACCAGGCCCCGAAGCCTCTACCAACCTTATGCCCCTTTCATTCATCTTGACCGGATCAATAACACCCACACCATCAGCTGAAAGGCAAACAATGTGGGGACAAGGAAATCCAGAACCTTGTTTTCTATACTTCATTAAGATCCATTTGGTGACTCTTCTTTGCTTTCCTCAAGCTGTTTACACAGTATTGACCATCTTTTAAAGTAAATCCAACAACAAAATGGAAAAAGACAAAAAAAGAGGCCCTTTTGCCAGGCCCTTTCAGATTTGTCATGCTTTATTGAAATTCCAAAAGATTACATTACACACGGGTATAGATGAGTATGCCTTCTCTTCAAGGACACTGAACATAATAAAATTGACATAAACCATTACATCACATCTCAGAAGGCCTTCTGCTGAAGCCATATGGATGTGGAGAGAGAGAAAACTGGTTGGCAGACTCCACATGCTGTGGAGGCACTGGGATACAACAGTCCCCTGAAGAACTCTTCACTACGCCACGTCTGCACCGCCTTAATGACTTCACAAACGACATTTAATGTGCTAATTTGTTTCATAAACTGAAGTTAATTTGCAGCCTAATTATAAGCAAAAGCTTTGGTTCCCTCTTGCTCCTCTCTCTGGGGAGGAGACGTCTGGCTATTGGTTGTCTCTCTGCTTGCCTGCTGCCTTGCAATGCCAACCAACCACAGATGCCTCGCAATGTGCCAGACTGGCAGCCACAACCTCGTCCTGCCTGACTCAACACCCCACTCATCACCATAAGTTGCTGTTTTAACAGAGCTCGACACGCCTTAAACACACAGTATTTAGCTTATGAGGCACCAATAATGGATAACAGGCATGTTGGGAAAAGTCAGTTCTTGCTTTAGGATTGAGAGAGAGATGCTTCAGGTGTGCCTGTGCCGACAGCCGGCATTAACAATTCAGGCAAGAATTCATCAGCTCCACAAGTGGAAACACGGAGCTGTCTGAGTGAGCCCGCAGGAATCAATACATCTTGAATATTCTATACAAGATCACTCTGGATGCAAACAAGAGGAAATCAATACAACAGTGTAGTCATGTCGGATCCGATGTGAAGTCATGCAAGACTTATGACAACAGGAAAGAGGGAGGGGTGTTTTCAGTCTAGAATTAAAGGACACAGGTGTGGCATGTTCCATTTGCATCAGCTGTAACATCTCCATGACTCTGATATTTCAGGCATGTTAGGCATGAATCTCTTACATAACTGGAACACAGACCCTCAATGAGATATATCTGTCTATGTTTAAACCATAGACAGTATAATAAATGGACAGGGCTTCCAGCAGGGGGTGACTCCACTGGTTTCAAACAGAAGTCTGATTGCATATAAGCTTATGGAAACTGACTTTACTCCTCATTTGATTTATTGTCTCAGTAAACATTTTCCCAATGAGTTTATGGTCTCAAACGCTACTCTTCTTCAGCACGGTACGCTTTAGGGTGTGTCTACCTTGTGATTGACAGGTTGCTACCAAGGTTGATTGACAGGTTGTCAGTCACATTCAATCAGGATAGAGGTGTAGCAATGCAAAACCTCCACAGCTCAACTGTTTCATCCAGATATGGTCACTTCTGGCACCAAAAAACCAAGATGGAGTTGACCATACTGCGAAACTCAAGGCTTTAAAACAGTAGCCCACAAACCAATGGGTGACCTCACAGTGGCTGTGAATGTTATTATTATGCAGTGTGTGGTTTAAAACGCAGTAATCATCATCATCATCTTAGAGTCTAGGCAGACCATGACTGAGTTATGGGTGTGTGACATCACGCCAACGTGAGGGGATGAAAGAGGAAGGAAAAAGGCCATACCAAAGTGAGTCAACATGTTTTAAAAAAACATTACTGCACTCCTGTTGGGAAAGCAGAAATGGAAAATCTATTGTACTTCTCAAATGTTCGTGATTCATCTTTTTGTTATGTATTGCATGTTGTGAATTAATATTAAAATCAGCAACATCTGCTCAATAAACAACTTGTTCAACTTCTCACCTGCTCTGCTCCACTGCAGCCCATTAGACGACATCTTGGAACAAACATGTTGAGTAAACAAATTCACTAACTGGCAACCAGTGGCAGTACATTAGTCATACAAAGTAAAACAGGAAGGCACAGTATCTCCTCAGAGACAGTTTGATGCATGACCGCTGCTCGACATTTTGGGGCCCCTGACAACAACTCAAATCAAATAATCTCAAATCAAAAAGGTTCACCTATTAGCTTTGAGTCCTTAGCACTGAATTTAATCGCTATTTTATATCATATTCTATCAGACAATCAGCAAGTCCTCCAGGCTCTAATGGCACTTTAAGGATTGTTCTCCACCGCTTTATTAGTTTCTTATTTTACTTGTATTAGCTACTTTTATGTGCACATTTTGGGAAAGGACTGTTCCTTTCATGATAATCTTAATGCAGTCAAAATTCAGTATCACCTAGAGCCATCTGTGCTTCAGCTACCACAATGATCACTGAATAGCATCTGAAGCAATAACCAATAGCCATTCTACTGTAATACAGAGTAAACTGCCCCCCATCCAGGGTCCTGTCTTGTAGCAAAAATCCCACAAGATCCCTTCCTACCCAAGACATACCAGCTCTCCATCCAACATGTGACCCCATCTCTAACAGTTACAGAGAGGCCCTGTGTACCCACAGGCTTACTTGCATTAAGTTCCTGACATGCCATTCAGTGCCTGGCAGCGCAGCACAGAGCTGCAGGCATCTAAACATTTCCACAGGATCAAAGCAGCCTCCACACAGGCAGACAAACAGAGCTTAAACGTCAAAGTCGGTGCAGTGGAGATGCACACAGACAATGAGATTCCTATCGTTTTGTCCCTTTCCCGCTCAGGGCAGATCCCCAGATTGCATCATTTGAAAAAAAAACACACACCATGGGACATATCTCTTGGATCGTTACCTAGCAACAGGTGGTAAGAAAGATACCAGCCTGGCTTGAAAGAGGAGAGGAGAGGCTACTCGAGAGACAAAACCACTGTTCTCTCCTTCATGAATTATCCCAATGCTGAATAGAAGAATACTGGCCTGAAGACCCGCATGAATAGCAATTTGTACTTGAGGCTTTGGTCATGGAAATTTAATGACATCACTTCTAAATGCGGACTGAGCACGAGTGAGTCTGCACTTGGCAGAGCATCAAGCAAGTGTCCTGAGAGCGGATACTATTAGAGTGATGCCAAATCCAATGGAAAATTATTGAGGGGCCGATACTGCAAACAAGATAAATTACATGTCGATATCTGAGTGAATGAAGTGGGTTAAATAGCTTCTAATATGCAACAGGAATCTATGCTTTTTACATATTTATCCAATCGATCCATGTCTGGTTTAAACAAACCTTTTATACTCTTCTGTCATTGCTTTGTGAAGCTTACAGTGTATATACACCGATCAGCCACAACATTAAAACCACTTACAGTTGAAATGAATAACATTGACCATCTTGCTACAGTGCAATATTATGCTGGGAAACCCTGGATCCTGGCATTCGTGTTGATACCAATTGACACAAAACATCCGCCCAAACAAACCCCCCCCCCCCATGGCACCGGCACACCCCGATGACATTGGTCCCCCAGCAGGACAATGTGTGCCGCAACACCACAAAAACTGCTCAGGAACAGCCTGAGGAACGTGACAAAGAGCTTAAAGTCTCGTCCTGGCATCAAAATGCCCCAGATTCAAATCTGATTGGGCTACATGGGAAGTGCTGATCCATGGATGCCATTGGGGAGTGCTGTTGACATGAGGGGGTGGATGGGTTTTATGGGTTAAAGAACATCCACGTGAATACCAGGACCCAGGGTTTTCCACTAGAACATTGTACTGTAGCCATGATCAATATCATTCACTTCATCCGTCCGTGGTTTTAATGGTGTGGTTGATCAGTGTATGCTTTTATTTCGAGAGTGAGATGCTCGATAAGAAGATCGATATTTCTCTCATATCTGTCCATAAACTAACCGCCAGCAGTCCGTTAGCTTGGCGTAAAGACTAGAGACAGGGGACCTCAAAGCAACTTAAAATCAGCTCAGTAAATAACATTACATCTCATCAGTTTATGGTTTTAGAGGGGTTATTTGTGGAACTCTTTCTTGAACTTAGGCGGTTGGTCCACCTCTTTGGCCCACACTGAAATATCTCATCAAATGTTGGACTGGTTACCATGAATTTTTGTTCAGACATTCATGATGATCAGAGAACAAATTCTAATGACTGTAATGATCCTCTGGCTTTTTCTCTAGCGCAATCAAACGTTTAATTTGTCCAATGCAGTCCCAACAGCTTCAGTTGTACTTGTTTAGTGCCTCTTAGCACATGTTAGCATGTTAACACGCTAAAGTTAGATGGCGAACACGGTAAACACCATACCTGCCAAACATCAGCATGTAAACTTTGTTTTTTTTTAGCTTGTGTGTGCTCTGTTAGCATACGTTAGCAAATAAAGGTGCAGGTTAATAAGAACGGTTTCTTTTCTTCCTTAAAAGCGAAAAGAGGAAGAACACGCATTTAAAATGGTGTTTATATAAAGAAAAGATAAAATCCTCTCTCTGTCGCCCACTGTCTACATTTCCGCTGTGCAGAAATTACAGGGTGCTGCTAACTGGCACTTCTACAGCACTGTTGTGTCAGAACTTTAGAAGAACTAATTACATGGTGAGAGAGATGTTCTGTGAATCCTGGATGACCAAAGCATCACCCTCGCCTTCAACAGAAGAACGGGGAAATAAGAGAAGGAGGCAAAATTTTTTTACTAGGCTAAATCAAGGGAGAAACTGTCAAACCTCTGCTTTGCTACTATTAATCAATAATGAATGCATTAACAAGGTTCAATGGGACAAAGTACATGCTATCAGAAAGAGACTGCTATCATCATCAAGATACCTCGTTTTGCTCTCTGACTCCCGGCTGAAACTCAAAGATGAACTATTGGACTCTTTTGGGGTCATGAATCCACTTCACCATGGCAACGGCAGCTGCTGCTATAATTCACAGGCAAATTTCTATTGCTCTGTAAACACACTTGAAACCGCAAAGTTATATGAACAACCCTGGTTTTGAATGGCAATTTGAATCAACAGCCCACCAGAACTAGCCCAAAACGTCCAAACATACTCAATGTCGCGTTTAACACAACTGTATCACAGAATGGTCAAGTTCAAGCAGCAGAACAAGGGTGAAGAAATAAGGCAGCGTGACCGGTTCGGTTGATAGACGTGTAAAGATCCTCAATGCAACAATACAGCAGAGGGGAACCCTCAGAGCCCTTCAGAGAAGGCCCAAGCATATCAGCATTTCAAATGTTATATTTTTTTCTTTCATTTAATAATTATTGTCTTCTAATTTGGCCTCATTTTCTATCAAATTTGCTTCAGAAATGAAAGGGTTA